>OY735229.1:42974575-42994575 GCA_963457665.1 Thysanoteuthis rhombus
GTTTGCGTTCCCTCATTTATTCTAAAGTGATTTCACTTGTTGGCCCGCTTGGCGCATGCGTACTCACTGTACCTCAAAAACTCACGCACGCACCCCGCTCGCGTTCCTTCAAAACTTGGATTTGTACCAAATAAGTTAGTAAGTCTTTGTCGCAATGCATTGTTCTATAAACATTGGTGGACGGAATGAAGAAAACTTTTTTTTTATTTAAAATGAATAAAATAAAAAAAAAGTGAATGGCCCGGATTGGTTTGACTTTCATTCATTCATATTCTGGGTCCGTCCTACGCAGTCAATCAATTGGTCGAGCCCTGATTTCACATTTATAGTGGGTGGAGTCATACAGTCCTGTTTTTAGGCGGGGTCAGTTCCTCTCATGGCGGTTGGTACGTAAAAGTTACTGGGAAGGACTTGGCAGTAATTCTGAACAATCTTGTAGATTTGCGTATCAGTGATTTTCTTTACAATCACACATGTATACACACACACACACACACACACACACATATATATATGGATGCATACAAACACATACACACACACACGCACACACGTACACACATATAATTATATGTATATAAGAGAAAGGTTATAGCTATACAATAATAGAATTACAGAAAGCAGAAAACAGACGAGCCTTCACCGGTTTCAAAATGTGTTGCTGTCTTCTTTTCTGTCGTCAAGTCCCAAGACTGCACATTTTCTTTTTATTTGTGGTCTGGTCTTGTTCCAGAATATGATTTATTTTTTTCTCTTTTTTTTTTTTTTCATTTTAATGTATTCTTTGCGCTGGCAAATATTTTCTTGAGTATAAGGGACTTTTCGAAAGAGAAATTATTTTCCAGGTCGTTTTGATTCCTGGTTCTTGCAAATGCAAGAGTCTGCATAATCTTTGTCAAAATATCGAAGCGAAAGATATAGACAAATGTTTTATTCACACATACATGTACATAACGCACACTTCTGTACAGAGAAACCTCGATTACCCAAATATCAATTATCCGTATTGTGTTCGTTATGACTTACTTTTTTTTATATGACCCGAACAAACTGACCAACCAATTATCCGAACAAAATTAGCTTTTTTCTCTTTTTCTTTTTTTTTCTCTAACTATTCTTTTTTCTTTTCTTTTTTCCTTCAGGTCTGTTAACTTTTCATTGTTTCGTTCTTTATATTATTTATCTTCTTCTTCTACTTTGTCTTCTTTTTCTCCCTCTTCTTCCCAGCACATTTTTTTCTTTACCCATACTTTTCTTCCTACTTCCTATTATCCTAATTATCATCTCTGTCTTTCACCTTCTTCGAATCCTTTCTTCCTGAATATCTTTCAGATTTTCTTATTTTCATCCTCGCCATCACAGTCTCGTTCTCGTCATTTTAATTTATCAATGCTTCAAGTTATTCGATAACTTTAACGCCTTCCACAAGTCTGCATCACTCTGCTAAAGAAGCAACGCCACACCCACGTCTTACTTTACATTCAAGAACAAAATCTTTACATTTCCCATAAGCGTTCTCTCAGAAGACAATATTGCTTAAGACTTAATCTAGAATTTCCACACGAGTACACATTCTACGCTACAAGCAAGACTAGTTCAAGTGTTGAAGTATGGACTTGAATGCGTCTAACATTGTTAAGTACTGGATTCTTTATAGATAGCAATAGCATAGAAACGGAAACAATTTCATATCCAGTTGGCCAATTCACACTCTTGTAATGGCCAGTCTTCCATAGTAGTCGAGCGAATATGGGTATTTACTTGAAGTAATAAACAGTTTTTTGCAAGGCCGCTGACCTTTTCTAATCTCAGTGGTAGGAATGCCAAGATACGACTCGAAAATCGGTCGTTCTGGTAAAGATTTCTCGATTTATTCCGATGTAGACGAGAGAGAATGGGAATTCTAACAGGGGATAGGTTTTTCTTGTTCAGTTAGACAAGGAAGTCATTTCTTCTGACTACGTACAACCACAAGGAAAGAACAGGAGAGCAAGATCCGAGTGATATCTTTTCTTTTCTCATCAATGATCCTTTTGACTCTTTTTAGTTACTTGCTGCGGCTATCTTGTCGTTTTACATACATAACATTGTTACAGTCACGTAATCCTGACTTTAATTACGTCTTTACGCTCGAAGATGATATTCTTTTCTTGAAATTTATTCAGCGTACTATAGACTGAAGTTCAGATTTTTATAGACTCATCCAAACCCCACAGTAAGGTAAATTTATGCTAGACAGTTATCCGAATTCATTTACATGGCCTTTGAATAAAGTGTATAATCATAAATAAAAATAAAATAGTAAATAAACAAAAGTATCATGAATAATAATAAATATAAGTACTCAGAAAATTTAATCCTTTTATCGGTTGACGGTGGACGAGCCAACGGATTAGTTGTAATTTAGACGTTTTATTTCAATATTTCCATTATTTTAAGTCTCCACAAACGACTTTTACTTTAAAGGAACATTATTGATTGAAGAAGGAAGTAACATTGCAGTATATTAAAATAGTCTAGTGGTTAAACTTGCAATAACAAGATTATCCTTATTGAGCACTCACCAACTTTCTTTTTCAAATCTCCAATGTCAAAAATGTAGTGCGTCTTTGAGGCTAAAATGTACTCGACGGTGGAACATACAGTACTTCAAAGTTATGTTTGAACGTTCTGCAAAACGTTTTGTTTTTATGAAAGACTTAATGATCATTAATATCAACAATTTGTCCCTTTGTTTTCTTCAAACGCCAACCGTCACTACAAGCGTCACCACCACAACCAGAATATCAGGCTTACGTAAAGGTTAAAGCGGAGAACATGTTTTGGAGCAAGGCCCACAGGTAGATACGGATCGAGTCATGGGGCGTATTAGGATAATAGGGTTTTGGCACGAGGATGGCTGGGTCGGGAAACCACATTACTCTTTCTTTTTCTAATCACGTAATTCTTCCTGAATTCAGCATTGATTTTCTCGGGGAAGTGCGAGGAAACAAAAGAACATAAATATAGTATTTGGAGAGATGAGAGGAAAAAGCGAATGTAAATGAGAAAGTGAAAGTGAAAGTAGATGATAAACGAAGACATTTCTTTAGAGGGAGGTGCAAAGTCACTGAACGAGCATCGGTACGGAGAATGGATTCGGCAAGCCGAGTTCAAACTCTGGCCGAGACAGTTGACATTAACTTCCTATAAATACTCTTAAGAATGGCATGATTCGATATGTCCCAAAACTTTTGGATAAATAGCAAAGGGTGAAGTGAGTGACGCTAGTAACTATGATCGTCGCCTCTTGGTGTATTTCGTATATTGAGTTGAGTATGTAGTAATGTGATATATGGAGCCCAAGAATGGATACATGAAGCCGTATCCAGCGTAATGGCACTGTTTACTTTTGGTTTTACTCTTTTGAAAGGAATATCAGCTCTTTTCGTTGTTGTTGTTGTTGTTGTTGTTTTTGTTGTTTTTGATGTTTTTGTTGTTCCTTTTTACCATCCCTGTCACTATCATTGCATCTCATTCACTCTTCATCTCCAGTGACAATTGTGATAATTGGCACTTGATATTTGCCCCCCACACACACACACGTGCGCAAACATACACATATAATCGCATAGCAACAGTAAAAATAAAATTGAAGTTTAGGGAAATTAGTTAGTTGACTGATTTACCTAACATGATGCAAATGATTATTAAGATCTCATGCATCAACCCATGAGAAGGAGGGTAAGCATCGCCAAAAAATGGCTTCAGCATGCGGAGTTGAAGCTCAGTGAGACTGAAACTAGTGCTTATACCCTTGGGAAAGACATAAGTCCGGCTTCTTTCCTCGTAAAATATCGTATGGGAAATTGAGTGCTTATCACCTCTCTGTATCTTCCACAAATCGCAACATTCGAAGAACTAGCCACGACAGATACATTCGTGGTATTTGCAGAGCAGCCAGAGACAGATGATGCGGTAGCCAGCGTAAGGGCAATACTGAAAGATGTATGAAGAAGCAAGAAATAGGTCGGAGAAGTGCATAGAAAAAGTGGAAAGCTATGATATCACAGAATCACCGAAAGAAAGATCCACGCAAACAAAAATCTCTTAATTCTAGCGATTCTTCTAGCGTCCAAGAGCGAAGTTACATTTCCTTACGTCTTTCATTTTTTTAAATGCTTACTGATTTCTCATTCGTTGGGGAGGAGAACAGAAGTAAATAAAGAAGCTACATCAATTATCCTTTTTTTCATTGTTCAGGAAGAGTGGTTCTTAAAAAGTGAGCAGTACAATCCTATTTTTTACAGCCATGCTTGGGTCTATTTTTGCTACTTCTACTTTTCTATTCTCGCGATTTTCAAACCTGTCCATTCCACCCCCACCGTCACTACTCCCCCCAGTCTCCTTATTCCTTTCTTAGCCTTATCCGTTTCACAACTTCCCCTGAATGCTCCCCACCTCAACCCGTATCAAGAAAAAAGCCTGCCACGTATCGTTTTAAGAAAGACGAACGATTCTCCAAGACTCCTTTTTCGCCTCACTGAGTAGAGAGCTACCATGACCAACCAAGCGCTCTCATTCTCGATTTGCTTATGTCACTCTCAATTTTCTATCTATATTCGGACCGATTTTCGTATTTACTTTCACTTTCACTTTCGTCGTTTTTTTCTGTGTTTCTTTCTGTTTCCTGTCGTATGCTTCACTACTTATACCTTTGTCTTTGCTCTCCATTGTTTTCTCTGTAACGAATATACGGCTTTATATAGACTTATTACTTTGATGTTAACGTTTTGATATTTTTATTATAATTCACGATCTTAATGGGTAATTTTTTTTTCTCCAAAATTTGTATTCTCTTGCCTGATTCAATGGCTTTCTTTGAAGTACTCAGGATGTATCGAAACATGCATGTACTTCCGTGTTTGTAGAAATAGGAATATATGTGCATATGCATATATCCTAATCTATGGAGAGAGAAATAGAAAGGATGTGCTTCCTTCTTGAATTGGCATGTTTATGCAAATAAATGCGTATATATGCATGTAATTGTTTATTTACATATGCCATAGTCACCATAATATTGGGTAGTCTGCAGAAACGAAAATGAGGCAAATTACTGATCAAACCAATCCACTCTCAGCAGAGAGTGTCAATCCAGCGATTCCATATTTTATACAGAGTATTTCTGCCTTTTCTACTGTTACGAATAAAAGTCATGTGACTATCCCACATACTGTGTGATTATTTATGAAAAAGGGTGTTCAATCTTTTCACTAACAATTTTGAATTTGTCTTTTAAGAGAATACGTCTTAACAACTCACCCAATGAATCATTCTGACATTGTGGTGATCCATGGCTCAATTTTCTTGTTTTTATCCAATCTCAGCTGAGTGAAAGTCTCTTACGAAGTGTTCGGTATAATTACATTATTTTCTTTCGGATCGATATTAAAATCGTTGAAATCGAACATTAGGTGAAAAGTTTTCACAAGTTGACTGAAGAAATCATCTTCTTAACAACCAACAATCAATAATCACTCAATGTTTTGATAATTTTTTCGATTAAAGATTTTTTTAGATGGAAATTTAATGTAAATTAGATTTTTTGACCTTGCTATCTCCGATGACATAGTGACTTTCGATGCACAATAGATTTTGGGGTCTGAATCCGACAATAGCCCCGCCTTACCATAACAAAGAACCAGAGATGAATAACAAACTACTTATGTGGTCTTTGTGTTTTATCATTGTTGACATTTAACGCTAAACCCTTGAGCGTACAACGCCATGATAGAGAGAGTTTCTTAGTAGATTCAATTTGAATTATCAGGGGGTTCTTGAAGACCAGGGGGTGGCTTGAAAGTTCAATTCAAAATACCTTAGTTTTACATTCTCGCTCTGGGTAACAGCTGAATAGACTTGACTCTTCAGACAAGGCTAGTAGCTAATGCAGAAGATAAACAACTTTGGATCCGAACCCGAAAAATCCAAACCCTCGTGCAGCATTGGGAGTAAAGGACGTGTTTCCAAAATGTTCTGTAAACATGTTTCTGATGAAGCCCCGATGGGCTGAGCAAGTTGGAAGAGGATTATGATGTATTGCTCTAGTAATATAACGTGACCACCGTCCCAACCCCCTCAAGATTCAGTACAAGTGGAAATATTTTTTAGTTCTTCTCTGAATTTTTCCCAAGTTGGATTTCTGAAATTTTGCTCAGAAAATCAAAAAAAGAAAACGAAAATAATTTCCTCTGTTAGTCATTCAATTGAAACTATCACATAACCAACATTATTTGGCAGCATGACTTGTTGGTGTGATCAATTAAAATTTGAAAAAGAGATGACCGATGAATAAATTACTTCTCTCGCTTTTTTTTGGACACTAAATGTCTGATTTAAAAAAAAACAACAACTTGAACACAACTGGGCACAAATTAGGGTCTAGCTTAGCATAAACTTACGTTACCCTACCTTCACCATATCCCGACAAAAAACAATTGGTGGATGTCGGAATTCTGAAAAAAAAACCAACACAATGTTTTTCTAGAGATAACAAGGGATAAATATTGAAAACTACAGCCCTCTAGCTCTATTTGTGCAGCCTATATTCGTGGTACATAGCTAGGTAGTGAGTCAGCCAGCCAGCCAGCCAGCTAGCTAGCCAGCAAGCCGACTTTAAAACTGAAGAATTTTTTTTTTGACAGTTTTGGTGACGATTTTGGTTGAAGGTTCCCAATAATCAATTTTGTAACGCTTTCGTGTCTTTCAAGACACCCTGTCGTTCAGTAAGTTCTCATCATTCCGCTGGAATGATGTATTTAAGTAGACGTTTGATCTTTCCTGAAATGTTAGATCTTCTCGTGTTTCTAAATTGATGAGTTCTTTCCATTGTTCCCAGGCGTTGAACCTACACTTATTAACAAAAACACTTTATGTCATTATGACATTAGTTTAACTCAAAATTTTGCTATAGTCATATCAAATTCAGTGTATCAGTATCGAGAGGATATAAATGAGGCACCAAGTTGAGACATCAAAAGAAATTGGTATAGGTCTGGTTAGTCACTCAATAGAAACTGTCAAGAGACCATTATATTTTGGTAGTATGCCGTGTAAGGATGATCAGTGTAACAGTGACCAATGGATAAATCACTTCTCTTGCACTTTAGTTGGTTAGTGATCAGTATGAAGTTCAATTTTTTTTTAACAATAGTATGGATGCTGACAGTCTAAGGAACCAAATTAACACAGACTTACAATGTAAACTTGACTTATTCTTAAACCTTACTTAGGAGGGGAATCATCCAGAAACAAAAGAAAACGTTTTTCATACACATGATAATGAGTAAGATTCCAGCTCTCTGGTTCCATTGGTGCTGTTTGTATGCATGATTTATTGCCAGTCAGACTCACTTAAATACAGGAGAAACCTATATTGACGGTTTTGGTGACAAAGCTGGTTGACGGTTACTAATTCCTAAACCAATCGTCTTTTCTTTTGAATAATCTAATGTGTACAATCGTGCCCTGCTTCACGAAATTACTTGCAACTTCGATTTTACGGAAGATCCCAAGTTGCCATTACCTTGACCAGTGTCTGCAAGAATCTGTGCTTTTTTTTTCTTTTTTTTTCAATTTTGTATACCATAGGATACAGTCTCGTTAAAAGCCCACTGGGAACAAAATCAATGCAACGGCCTAGTGAATAAAAACTCTACTATCGCTCCACGGCAACATTCTATTTACATTTAGTTCCATCGTGACCTTTCAATAATCATGATAAACTTTTTATAGTCGTATATTTTTATTGTTGGTGTCCCTGTTTAGGGCATTGTAACCCAACCAGCTATTCAACAATTACCGGATTTAAACGCACAAATAAAAGGAAATTATGGTTAAAAGACTCTGATAAAAAAATTACGGTTCGACCAATCGTTTTTAATAGGATCAAATATTCAAACCATTAAGAGAGTTAAATTAATATCAATCACTGGTTGCATTTGATCGGCTTATCATTCCTTATGGTATGCAGTCAGTCGAAGCAATTGGATTAGTAACATAGCTATAGTTATCCTTATGTAACAGTATTTAAGATCCCATTTCTCATATTGTAGTCACTGACAGTATATCTAGGCAACTGCAATTTGTTTTTTTTTATGTAGCTAAACGAGAGAAGCTGTTGATATGTGAAGACGGGATAGGGCCAGTTGATATTATAGCAAGTGTCAGAGTAATAGCTAGCTTATGTTGCTAGTGTCAAGATTTGCTCAATTTAGGAGGTACATAGGGTGTTAAGTTCGAAACCCTCAACCAAAATAGTTGCCAAAACTGTCAACATAGCTTTGTTCAGTTTTTAAGCCGGTCTGGCTGCCTATGTATGTGCCCCTTATGTTACCCCTTATGTATGAAAAAACGTTTTTGCAATCCCTTCAAATAGCTTTTCAGTTGGCAAGGGTCAATTTACAATGTAAGTTTATGCCCCTCTTATTTATTCAACTTCAACGATGTTATTTTTCAAATTTTTCAAATTATCAAGTTTCAATTTACAATCAATATTAATGCTAAATTGGTTCCTTCTTCTAGAGGTGTGGATTAGCGTAAAATAATGCTCATGCACGTATGAAATGTTCGGTTTTTGGCTGATGCTGCTCATGATCACTTCACACTAATATCCTTGGGAAACCCATGAATCCATCTCTCTCCCAAACTATGAGTTTCAGCAGCAGCTGCAGCCCTTCAGCGTCCGTCATTAGACATAGACCATCCCCAAGATTCGTCAGACATCTCTCTATTATTGGCCTTTCAGAGCCAATACTTTCATTAGGGCATCTCATTTTTTGCCGGACACTGTTTTGCATATGATATCTGGGGTTCCACGTTGGGAATCGTTATGTCCAGTGGTTGTGTTGCATTCTTGCAATATGACTATCCCATTGCTATTTTGAGTTTTTTAATGGATTCTATGAAAGTCGGTCTCTAATACTCTGTGTTGTCTTGCTATCCCTCTTTGTGATGTTTGGAATTATTTTCTCCTTTGAACGTTGCATGGTTCTCGGTTTGAGGGTCAATCTTTTGGTTAGGCTCAATGTTTCAACTCCATAGGTAAACACTCTATAGAAAAAACAAATACGGGAATTGATTACGTTCACTACAACGCTTGAATCCACTCTTCCCTTCATTTATGAATGAAGAGTCGGTCAGTTGGAGTCCTTCCGCGTTTTTAACGCTGACAATCTAAGAGGAAGTAACTCTGATTGAAAACAGCTAAGCAGGCATCATAGCTGATCCCATACCCAATCGGGAAATAGGGGATTTGGCTGAGAAACCTTATTTCTATGCAAACCTGTTGTTGTGACGGAAACAATGAATAAATCTCCAATATTGAGAGTGAAATAGCCAAATATGACTTGTTGCATGAGAAGACATTTGATTTTTTGAAAATTTCATTCTAGAACAAGGCCACAAGCAGAGACCACCAATTCAGGACAGAACTCACTAGAGTATTAATTGCTTGCACAGCTGGCTTCGTATCCTCAGTGAGGTTCCTTAATCTCAACTTAGCCTGGCTCAAGTTCACAAACGTAGGTCACCCGGTGAGAATCAAATCCACCAGAGAAGTAAAACCATATACATATACAAATATATATGTGTGTATGTGAGTGTGTGAGTGAGTGTGTAAGTGTGTTCCAATTGAAAACAACTCAATTAGCATCTAAATACAGGACGTGCCTAATAATAGTTTTTTAGTCATCTTCACAGACAAGGAAAGAGAAAACACACAGAGAGAAATGAATCTGTACTTATAATCGGAGCTTTAATTTTCATCTCAGTAGGTTTGTGATTATATTGTTATGTAAGTAGGTTAAAAGAGAACAACAAACCCCCCACATCTTCACTGATAACGAGAAAGTGAGGGGGTATCGAGCATCTCTTCAATGTCTATAAACATGTTGATGAGTTCAAATGGCGGTATAAGCCGATTAGACAGAATGACAGGAAGCCGCGAAATATCTACTTCCGGCTTATGAGAAAAGTATATTCACTAACTGAGCTAATGTGGCCGCTACGGGTAACCGTGGCGAGATCTTTATGTGATGCATGTATACTTTAGTGTTCCGACGAATAACAACGACAAAAAAAGCAAACGAAAGAGTTGGAGATGGGAGAGTATTTCACAAACTAATTTTGGAGATGGATTAGGGTAGGTTTTGAATAGTTTTTAGAACTATGCTAGACAGCTTTGTAATCCCACTCACCCCACGTCTATTCCTCATCTCCTTACCCCAGATGTTCGCCTCCATTACGAGTTTGACCTCAATATATCTTCCTGTTTTATTTTTTCAAATTGATTTAGGATTCATAATGTGTTATTTGTTGTATGTTTCTTTTTATTCGTTCTTGAATGTTTTTCTCTTTTTAATTTTTATCGCTTGGGTTATTATCCAAAAAATCTATTTGAGTCAAATGATATCCGCACCCACTTGATTCTGAAGTAAACAAAAATAAAACCCAGTGAATTCATTACAGTAGTAATGGTCAACGGGTCTAGCTTGATAAGTCCTACACTACTATTTCATATAATTTTTCTCATAACATCTAATTGGTTCAGTTTATGTTTTGCTTCGTACTTATCTTTGTTGGGACACCTGTTGTTCACTGCTGCAGCATAAGTATGAAATTGTGTACATGTCGGGGGGGGGTGTATGTGTGTGCATGTGTGTACATGTGCGTGTGTGTGTTCCATTCATGTCATTTGACAAATGTTGATGTGGAAACATTTATCTTATAGATGTGTGTAATATACTCATTTTGGAATACCTCTTAAAATATCATAGACAGAAAATACATTTAAAAAACTTTTTTCCGTTATAGATTTTTACACACACTCAATACATATGCGTGTGTGTGTGTGTGTGTGTGTGTGTGTGTGTGTGTGTAATGTGTGTGTGTGTTCATATGTATATGTATATGTATATATAAAGTAGTGTGTGCATTTTACTCAATTTATCAAGTATTTACGAAACCACATGAATTTCGGGTTAAGAGTCCTCTCACCCGTCCAATCTCTCAACCATCCTAATAACATCGCTACCACCTGCACTTTTACGACCATGTAGACCAGAACACATTAACAGAAAAATATGGAAATTTAAATATTAATATGCATAATTTCATTTCGGTTAGTGGTCGGAAAAGTGTTAATAACTATCTTTATTTATGCCTGGATTAAGCTTTGAACCACTGTTGATGGAGAATGTGAGTTGAAACAAATATAAGTCCTAACGCACGAAATATTCAGTACATGTATCGGGGTGTAAAAAGTTTATTGAGTCAGCTGGGAATGAGGGTGTCAATATAAACACTTGCGTGTCTGCTCGGGCTTTCAGAAAAGGTTGTTGGTGTCGTGATTATATGAGCTAAGAGAAAGAAAAGACGAAGATAGTGTTAGGTTGAAAGAGAAAAAGTGAAAGATTTGCGTCTGAAATCTATGTTTCAAGGCCACGGTTTGTTGCTTTGCACAAAATATGTCACGCTATCTTTTTCTTAATATCTAAGAGTGTAGATCAGGGTGTGAAAAACCATGGCAACGCAGTAACGCCGCCACGATTCACCCCTGCCCATAGGGAGGCACCCCTTCTTCATAGGGTGGCGCACCTGATTCTAAGGAGGGACAAATGATCAAAATGGTAGTGCAGAGATCTAAACTGTAGATTGCTGTCTTTGAGTGAGATATTCCATTTTGACTGATTTGAAATTCCAATTTTTTTTTAGATGTGCAAAGTTATTCTTGTGTTCTCAGGCATGTTTTACACTGTTTTTAGTATCAGTTTTTGTCATCTGAAGTGGGTACTGAGTGAAACTCAACTTAAATTTGGGAGCGTTTTATGAGACTGCTAGAATATAGAAGACAGAAAAATCACGAAATCTATTACAACCCCCAATAGCTAAAGTATGTATCTTTTAGCCTCCATTCGTAATGTGCAGTGCTAAATTTGATGAATATAAAGCTCGGTTACAACTCCTTGATCCAGTTTTCTGGTGTGGTTCGGCAACTCCTATAGTCCGGCACGTTTTGATTTAGCCGCCATTACTTGGTGGATCTGCTGTTAGGGTTCTTTGATTCAGATTCAGAGCACGGTTTGAACCGTAATTTAGCAGAATGAAACCAAATGAAATGAAAAAATGAATTATTTTCTGAATAAGTAGGACAAAGCAAGAAACAAAACCAGAGAAAAGAGAGAAAAAAAATAATGAATGAAGTGGGTGTGAGGTCGAATCACGTAGGAAGATACTTTTTTTTCAATCCAATTTCATGCTGTTTACTTCAATAGTGAACGTGTGGGTGTATCTAGGGCTGTAGTATTTAAATAAAACAGGAGAAAGAAGACGAAGATTCATCCCAAAATGGGGGACAAGATTCTTCATTCCCAGAATGAAAGAAAGAAAGGAAGAGAAAAAGAAGGAAGAAAGAAAGAAAAAAAGAAGAGGAAATTGGAAAGAGGAAGAAATCGGAAGAGAAAAAAGAAATGGGAAAGAAAAAGGCAAGAAAATCGAAAAGGAGAGGCGTGAATAAATGTAAGTAATGGAAACAATGATGATCAAATAAATCAAACGAGGAAATAAGACAGAACTTGATAATCGAACCAAAGTAAAAGATAGAATCGATCGGTGTTGAAATACAGATTACACTATGCAATTTCTCGACTTTTTTTTCTCGTGTTATTTCCTGATTGATTACGTGTGAAAAATATAGAAAATGACAATTAATCCCTTCAAACAATGTTTTCGTGACTAGGGCAGTGATAATTTGAAATATATTTTTTCTCTATTTCTCAACAGGCAAATTTTCACATTTTAATCACATAAAGGAAACGAAAAATATTTATGAATATCACAGTCCTGCTAACAAAAGCAAAGTTTTGAGGAAATAACTGCCATTTCCTGCATATAAGTAATTAGAAAATAACACTCACTATCCAGGACTAAAAATTGCATCCTACAGTGTAATACTATAGTACACGCTATGTACTAAATTCACCTTTCGATAAAAAATCTCTTATCCTCTTTCTTCGTCTAAGCGCCTATCATCAACTGACGGTCAGTAACCGCCATTATTTGTTAAACCCTGATATGCCTTCGAATACGTAACAAACGAAATCTGCCAAAATGGCCAGAAATGTCCAGATCCGATCCTTCTAAAAAGGGGACGGGTAACCGGTGGCAAGTGCTTGGGATCAGCGATACGCGTTGGAGGATATTTCTGACCAATTTAGGGCGACTTTTTTGAGTCAGGGCTTATTTTCTTTCACTATCTCAGCCTTTGATCAGATCGCCATTAACCACGTGAATAACAGATTAGATATTGAACGTATACAAATAATTTATTGTGTTGGCGGGCTTATCGCATTTTTGATCACCCACTCAACGAGATAGCAATCCAGAAAAATCAATTATGATTATTATTGAAGCTGTTGCACTTGTTGAGTTTTTACACTAGTTGTATATACTGACTTTTAATCGAGATCAAGTGGCATCAAGTATTTTCCCCCATGAATCCCAGCTGTCTGTCTATCTGTCTGTTTCTGTTTCTATCTATCTGTCTGTCTGTCTGTCTGTCTATCAGTCTGTCTCTCTGTCTATCTGTCTGTCTGTCTCTCTCTCTCTGTCTCTCTCTCTCTCGCTCGCTCGCTCTCTCTCTCTCTCTCTCTCTCTCTCTCTCTCTCTCTCTCTCTCTCTCTCTCTCTTCAGTTATCTATTACGCCTTGCAACGTTTTCTAACTTGTTTTCTCTCCTTGGTAATAAGTTTTATTTCCGCATTCATTGCGTCTAAAAATATAGAGAATATCAATTGTTCTTACCAATGCTCGTTTCTCCGACGAGGAGAGTGATAGTTTGAAATCTATTTATTTCCAATTAGACAACGGGCAAATCAAGTAAGAAAAACTATGCATAAATGAATCTAACAGTGCTGGTCACAGAATCCAATTTGGAGGGACTAATAATCATGTTCTATTATTTCTACACATAAGCAATCAGAAAATAACACTTATAACTCGGAATAGAAAAATCACACTGAACTTTGTTATCATAGTTGCTGAACTAATTCAGTTTTCATACCAGTAATGTATGATGGATTTTGCTGAGGATCAAGTAACAGCTCCTTATAATTATATCATCATTGTACTTATATATATATATATATATATATATATATATATATATATATATATATATATATATATATATATATATATATATATTCATTCTTTCTATAAAACTCACATTAATTCATGAATCTCTATTTTGACAGTAACGCTTACATTAATTCTTGATTACTGCCAAATCTTTCGTTGATTGTCATTGCAGGGGCATTGGTGTAACTTTAAAAAGACATTATATTGAGGAGAGTTCTATAACTCTATCCCCATTAAGTATCAACAGATACAATTGTTGTGAAATGCCATGCAATGACAACGATAAACTTATCCTTACTCTCTTCCAAGGGTTTTTTGATGAGTGTATCTTCTTTCTAATACCTTCATGGAGGTTTGGTACACACGGACAATCGTTAATAAAACCTGTTGAATCTTAGTTCTGCTTACAGCACCTGGTATTCCCTATCGGTTACCCACCTGGATACTGACCAGGCTGGACATTGAATAACTTCGGTTATATAAAGAGAACTGGTGTATCCAATGTGATTTGGGCCATCACCAACTAGCCTTGAAGAGAAGTTCCTCAACTCTTAGTTCTCGTACTGAGTGATCTGCGGAGATGTATTGAGTACACTTCTTAAGACCTTGGGTATGACTTGGCGGTTGATTGAACCACGGGCTACCGAACCCAACGCGAGTACTCTATCACTGAGCTGCTGTGATCGGTCGCTCAGGTATTTGATCAAAGCCATTTCACAGTTTTGATCTTTCTCAATATTGGCCAATTGAAAGTCCTTTTATAACGTCTGAGCTGTTCGCTGAGACCTTGTTCAACAATGATACGGGTCAGTGCTAACGTCGCTCGATCTATTTCTCGGACAGCGCAGACGATCGTCGATGTAAGTCTGGCTCAATAGATTTATTGACCAATAGCACATTGACTCACGTGGTCGAAAGGTCAGAAACATATGGCAAGAATTGGAAAGTCAGTGACCAACTGCTTATCAAAGCTAATATGTTACAAGAGGGATTAATATTATTGGTACAGGTGAATATTAAGACCGTCAATCAAAACTCTCAACAAATTTGTCGGTTTTCTTAACTGGCTGGCTGGCTGGCTGGCTGGCTCTGTAATTATGTATCATACGTACAGGGACAAAAATTTCATCTTTTGATGTTTAGAAAATAATAACAGATTCTTTGTTTTGGGAAAAATTTCCCCTTCATAGGTTTCTATTTGGGGTTCAACATGCAATGTAAATTTATGCTAAATTGATACCTGAACTTATATCCATTAGCATCTACGATAGTTATTTGAAAACCAGACTTTTCCATTGGTGATTGCCCAACAAAAGGCGAGAAGAGTAACTTATTCATCACCCTTTTTTCGAATCTTTTAATTCGTTATTCCAAAATGGAATACTCCCGAAAAACATCGGTGTAGTGTCGGTTTCTATTGATCGACAACCCAGACTGAACAAAAAAAATCACAACAATAAATCTCTTGATAATCACTTGAGATAGGTGTGAAACAATTTCTCATATGTATATATATATATATATATATATATATATATATATATATATATGTGCATAGATAGATATGGATATGCTCTAGTATATACATTTATGTTTATTTATTTTAATATATTTGGGACGTATTTATGTATTTCCTCTAAGATTATTTTACTTCATTGACTAGCAATGAGCATAACTGAGAGTGGTTGAGTGCAACATCCCCAAAAGTAGTTCTTGTGGATACATGTATTTGTGTGTATGTCTGTATACCTGGATATTGACATGCATATGTACTCATATTTATCAAAATAGAAAACTGAGAAAATTCGTTGCCCCGATAAACTTAGTTAACAACAAGTGGCTATGATCGACGTGTTTTCGGAACCTATCTCTGACAATGTTCACATAGCACCTTGCTTTGCTTATGTAACCTGACAAAGCTATATCTACCATCATAGATGTGATAATTGTTTTCTGCGATAAATGGCGTCGGCCAACAAAAGGTCTGTAGCTGTAGTGATATATATATATATATATATATATATATATATATATATATATATATATATATATATATGTATATATATATACATATATCTGGGTAACTGAGTAAATCGTGATAAAGATACCTAATTATATATGTGTGAGCGTCTTTTTTGAGATTTTATATACACAGAGAAATTCTGTAAATGATATTTTCTGTGGCTTTATATTACATTTTATACATGTATGCATACATATCTTATACGCAATACATATATAATGTTTCCTAGGATTAGAAAATATATGTAAAATGTTAGAATTGATCGAGTGCCTGCAATTATATGAAAATGAATAGGTCCATATATATATGTATGTGGCTGTTTTGCATTATATGCCAAGTCAGCCTTAAATGAACGATCGTACTTGTTGATCTGACTGTCATGTGAACTCATTTTGGACGAAATATCCACAAATATAGCAAAGGAACCTCATTCTCCACTGCATTCAGTCGGCTCGAATATACAGATCTCATAAAAAACGTTCTTCTGGATAATTTTCCCGCCCTTTTTCCTCAGTTGGCTTTGACACTGCGTCGCCTAGAGGGCGCTAATTTACTTCTTTTTGCTTGGGTCGGCAAAAACAAAATGGCCGACTCCAAACTTTTTATGTAACCCAAATGGTTTACTGATTGTCTGAAAAAATTTTTTTTTTCGTAATATGTGCAGTTTTTCGTTGTTAGATCGTAGAATATTAATTTTAAAAACACTTGTAAACAATATAAATGTACAAAAGAAAAGAAAAGAATCTATCTGATAAGCACTGTGACTAATATCTGGTTATGTGTGTGTGTGTGTGTGTGTGTGTGTGTGACTTTCAACACGACGGATGATTTTTTTTATTGATTCAACTGTTTAGATAATGTTCCTTGTTTGCGAATAAGCTGTTTTATCGCAGGGTCAAAATAATGAAGATGTTCAAAGTTCATGACATTGTTCTTGGAGCGGTTTTCCATATATATATATATATATATATCATCATCATCATCATCATCATCATCATCAGTCTTTTAAGGTCGGTCGTTGGACATAGACCTTCCCCAGGATTCGCCACAATTCTCTATCATGGGCGTCATGGAGCCAGTATTTCCTGAATCTATCCAGTTCATCTCTCCGTCTTGTGTTCTGTCGGCCTCAGTTTCTTATGTGATCTCTGGGGATCCATGTTGTGAGACGTGATGTCCATCGGTCGTCTTTCATTCTTGCAACACGACCTGCCCATTGCCATTTGTGCTTTTTAATAGTTTCTATGATGTCACGGACACCCATTTCTTCCTTATATACTGTGCTGTCTTGTGATCTCTCCATGTAAGGTTGAGCATGATTTTCTCATGCGCACATTGCATACTTCTCAGCTTGAAGGTCTGTCTCTTGGTTAGTTTCCATGTTTCAGCTCGATAAGTGACTATCAGGAGATTGCATTGGTTTCATACTTTTCTTTTTAGGATTATTGGGATCATCTTTGGTAAATATACACATGTCTCTTCATAAGACGTGAGTTATGAACTACTGAAACATTAAAATTAAATACAGAGGTCTCAATTATACTCGACATGGTTTTCCAAATTGTCTTCCCACTCTAATGATGTACGTATAAGCTAACATACAAGCCAGTTTCTCTTGGGAGAGATTTAAAGTAACCTTGATTGAGAGAGAAAAGTTTGTGTGTGAGCATTGAGAAATTTGTGTACGGATGAGCACATCTATTAATGTTTACATTTTGCTATTGGCTGTTCTATCTCCTTCTTCGATTCCCTTCACAAATACGTTTTTAGTCTAAACAGCTTTCCATAAATGCTCTACTTTCGACCTGAAACTGACGTCCATTAGACAATGCCGACCCAGAGGAGACGTAAAGAAGGAATTTGAACGAGAATTCGTTATTTTGGGCTCGCCGTTGGTCTCTTGCCAAATGTTGATTTGAGCGCTGAGAGTAAGCGATTCAGTTGAAGTGGGGAGGATCTCTGATGTGTTGATCAAGAAGTGACGTGCCATTATTAATTTTTGACTAGTATTTCTTTCATCCTAATTTTAGTTGCTCTCCATCACAATTACCCAGACTGTCAGCCCACGGTTGTGAGTAAACAGCGTGGCTTGGGAATTACTTATAAGATCTGGGTGAGACTGGAACTTGCATCTCCTTCACCTCGAGAAGCCGACCTATGTGTGGCAAATGCGCTACCCTTTGAGCTACCAGAACTCTTACGACTCGCAAAAAGTCGAACCTAATCCTTTTAACGATCATATGTTTACCTTCGATCGTTCGACGCCATATTTGTTATTGTTTCTACATACACTAGTTGTATTTGTAGCTGTAATATTATCTTGATTTATTTTTCATCAGATAAAGCATAGTAAGCAAGCACGAGTGTCTGCTAACTTTTATCTCTGGGGAAGGGTAGGGGACAAAAGTTTATATTTCCAGGGATTGCCAAATATATGCTCGTAATATGTAATTAGTGGCACCCTTGTTACCAGCGAAAATAATACCATCTTCTTTTATGACTACTGTCAAAATTTATCAAGTAAAAAAAACACACTGAAGGATAAAATAGTAAGAAAAGGTTCTTTTTCTGATATCTCCGGCGCTTTTCACGGGAAAACATTTTAAATAACATGTAAAATACATCTAAAAAATCTATATTCTGGAGAATCTAGTAGATAACTACGTCAGAATAAAAAAAAAATCAAACAGCCTTTCTTCTCAAATATTCAATGAGACGTTTTTGGAAGAGTTCTCAGTGGAGTACTGATGTCAAATTTAAAGTCTGTAGACAAAATTGTATGGCCAAGAGTGCTGGAACACACAGATACACAAACACGTCCACAAATCAAGAGTTACAGATTTTCGACCGATTTCAACAACATTTCTTGATAACTAAGGACACTTTTAGGGTTAAGAATCTTGAAAGAATGGAACTTGCAATTCATTTCTGAAGAAAATTAATTTCATTTGTATTAAATCTTTACAATAGAAATATTTGCAGTGCATTTTAGGAAAATCGAAAGCAATGCATTCATATTGTAAATCGGTCACAATGCAATTCAATAGTAAATAATCAATGGTGTATTTCTTTGATAAATGATGTATAAAGAAAATTTCTGTCATTAAACTATTTGCAATGCTTTTCTATTGTAAAATAATTTGCTATCCATTCATATAGTTTGAAATGAATTACTTTACATTTTCACAATGAATTTCTTGCAACCTGTTCCTCTTATAAGATAAGGGATTTCGTATTGCAAATTGTTCCCAACGCATTTCCACGGTGAATCATTTATGGTATATTTGAACAGTAAATAATTTGCTATGCATTTTTATTGTAAATAACCAGCCATGCATCTCAGTAATAAATCCTTTAAAACTGAATAGCGTTAGTTATTCATTTACTAAACATTTGTCTTAGTAAATCAATAGTGATTTATTTTCTAGAATAAAATAATTTGCTATGTATTTCTCTTGTGAACTACTTGCAATGCATTTCTATAGTAAATCAATTGCAACGTATTTCTATAGTAAATCAATTGCAACGTATTTCTATAGTAAGTCAATTGATATGTATATCTATAGTAAATCAATTGCTATGGATTTCTATACTAAGTCAATTGCAATATGTTATATTAAACATCTTGCAATGCATTTCTATCGTATCTTAATTACAGTACAGTCATTTATGGAATTACCTGAATTGAAAGTTTACTGAATCAGTTTCAATGTATTTTCTATAGTGAATAACTTGCAATATATTGATAAAATAGACATGCCACAATGCATGTCTATAGTAGCCTAGTCACAGCCCAGTAC
>OY735229.1:42997075-43002383 GCA_963457665.1 Thysanoteuthis rhombus
CTCCATTCATTTTCTCTTTGATTCCAACATTGTATATATTCATTTAAATACCATCAAAAGTCTTGGGGTATTTGTTTTCAATTTTTGTCATGAATTTCAACTCAAATGAAGGTATATCTTGTGACAGAAACACATTTTGCTGTGCTTCCTTCATCGTATTAGTGACTATGTGTTCACCTCTAACCGACAAGGACACGGGATAGAATTCTTTGTTCAACAAAAAGAACTGAGGACATTCCCATGTTACAAATTCTGGAACAAGTTCTACTGCAAGCATCATAACTTAATTTACAATCGTTGCTGTCAACGTTTAATTTTATTGTTTTGTATAGTCTTTAACTTTACATCACTGGAGAATAGAATTGGATATAATTGAATAGAATATATTTTATTTCACCAGATCAACAATAACAAATTAATTATATTTTTTCTTATTAATACAACAACTGGCGAGGAGAGTTCAGATTAGGTTAAATGTTTCACCCAATTTTTTTTTTTTTTTTGTATAATGTAATCTTACCATTTTTCATGTTGGATATACTTCATTTATAAATGAAGAAAGAAAGACAGAAAAGATGTAGGAAAAAGAATATTGATAATTTACTCATTTTTCAAATTTTTTGTATTACAATTAAATTACAATATCTCCTTGAACAGACTTCATGAGTCGTGTTGCTTTGATGATTTTTTCAACAAATTGATAATCTACTTATCAACTATGTATAAATCAAATATTTTTGAGGATGTCTTCGAAGCCATTTTTATTTGAATTTATCAAATCTATTTTTTCGAAGAACTTTTCTGAAATTATTCTTAGCTAGTATAGCTTTACGTCCAATTCAATTTCTTCGATATCAAATATAATAAGATGTGACATAATTACATAAATAAAAGGCTCCCTTCCCTTATGGATATTAAGTATTACCATTAAAGGAGGTCGACGGTTGAATTGACCGGATCATCGTGTGAATAACGCAAAAAACAAAAGGGCTTCAATCGTCGGAAGGAACTCATTGAATGTTAATGACCTTTTTCAAAACTATAGACAATAGCTTCATGATCTTTCAATAACTTATTTTTCATTCTTATTTATTCTCTTTTTCACTTCTCTTTCTTTCAACTTTTCCATTAGTCTTTCTCCTCGTTTTGTTCGTGCGTTGCGTTATCTATCTATTTTTTCTCTCCTTTGAAAATAAATGAGTAAATAACCTCGAAACCAGGATTTGCATAATTTGCCAATGCTATAGTCACTAGAAACGGAATGAAAATCAGTCCATATATTGGCACGATACTGCATAGATTCTTTGATCCGCCCAAACATTCGATCAATTTGTTCTTAGCACAAAGCTAACCCTTTTGCAAAATATTTTAGGAATCCATTGAGAACTTCTCAGGATATTTTGTGAATTATTTAATACGTAAGTGTAAAAAAAAATTTTAAAAATAAATATCAATTGGAAGAGTTCTTAGGTCTGCCCCATAATTCAGCAAATTATTCCTTACCTCATGACCTACTGTTTCAGGAATTAATTTTGAACTTTTGGAGATATTGTGTGGATATATAGCTACGATGCAGGGATAAAACTCTAAAAAAGATAATTCCCGTATCTGCACTAAAATCTAAACAACTATTCCTTGACACACGACCTACCCTTCTAGAAAACGTCATTGAATTCCATCGAGAAAGTTCAGAGATATTGTGTGGACACTGAGATACCAGTGAATACATATACCCCTTCCAACTTTGTTAGCAGAGGTAATAAAATCCCCCTTGATACGTGCACGCATGGAACAAGACTGGTGCTGACGCATGCGCGATTGGAATGGTGAATGCAGCCTCCATAGCAAGAGAGAGGAAACGAGCGCGTGTGCCGTTGTCGTCAGCACCGCCATTATCGACCTGCAAACGCGCATGCGCACCATTTTCACGATGTGAATCACCCTCACCCAACGAACAAACTTTTTCTCCTCTCTCTCAACTCTTCCTAGAAATGTAGCCTCATCGACGCCTCTAAATAATCAATAACATGGGATCGATTTTTTTTCATAGTTATTATTAATATTTCTTTTTTTTTGTTTAGTATTTGTTTTGTTTTTTGTTTTCGTTTTGATTTTTTTTTTGGATTTTTTGGTTTTTGTCTTTTACTGATATCCGATGCCAAGCATGCAATCCTTGGCTTTGCCTCTATCATCATCAATACGGTGCAAAAAATTTACTTCTCCTTCATCTTCTTCTTCTTCTTCTTCTTCTTCTTCTTCTTCTTCTTCTTCTTCTTCTTCTTCTTCTTCTTCTTCTTCTTCTTCTTCTTCTTCTTCTCTGTGCTCTTCTTCTTCGTGTAATTCTTCTTCTTCCGTTTGTTCTTGTTCTTCTTCTCGTTCTTCTTCTTCTTCTTCTTCTTCTTCTTCTTCTTCTTCTTCTTCTTCTTCTTCTTCTTCTTCTTCTTTTCAGTATCTTCAGTTTTTTTCAATCTCCTACTTCCTAGACTTTTTTCTTATGCTTTTTTGTTGTTGTTGTTTTTTTCATCCCCGGTTACAAAAATTCCTTCTTCAATTACATATTTTTTCAATTTTTCATTTTCCTAATCCAATTTTCATTATTTTTCCTTCTTAATTTCTCCTTCTTGCAAACTGTATTCTTGAGCTTATTTCATATCCGGGAGCATGAATTTCTCCTCCAATTATATTTCTTTGTTCAAATCATTTTGTTTTCTTACTGGCTTTCATTCTTTATTTCTTTCTCCATATCACCTCTTTTCCAGCTATATTCCATCATTCATTCATTTCTATTTTTCCCCTCATATTCATTTACTTTCCCCACTAATTTCCTTCCATTCTGCTGCATTTTCTTCCTTCTCCTCTTTCTTACCATCCCTGTCTCTCTCTTTTTTTCTTCCCTATCCTCTTTCAGCCCTTTTCGCTCCCTTCTTTTTCTTTCTACTTCTTTCAATTTTGGTTTTCTTCTTCCCTCTCTATCTCGTCGCCCTATTCTTCCTTTTTCTCAGTCTTGCTTCTTTTTCTTTTTTCTTGAACGCTTTTTTTTGTCTCATCTTTCTTTTTCCTTTGTCTCGTTCTTCTCTCTTCTTCTCTTTCTTGGTGATTCTTTTCTCTCATCTTTCCTCATGTATGGTTCATGTAAAATTCATTGTAAATCCTTTTCGCCTAACTTTAACTGCTTTTGCTATCTCTCTAAAAGAGTCTTTTTCTTTCACTCCCCTTTTAACCTGATCCAAACATCACTCTCTATCTCTCTCTCTCCCTCCCCCTCTCGCTCTGTCTCTCTTCATATTTTATTTACACTCACACACAACAGCACTCACGTTCATACACGAACACACATACTTTCTATTCATTTACATCAGCAATAGTATGATTTTTTTCTTTTTGCTGAATCTTGTCCTTGGCTTTGCAACAGGAGACTAAAGGAGGACAATAGTTGCTAAGCAACTATTTTGCAAGAACTGTTCTCCAAGAGATCTTCATCCTTCCTTCAGAGCCATAGTTCTTCCCATGATGCAGTTCGTTAGAAATTGCCTGTGGTGGATTATGTAATCGAACATAAGCAGCTGCTTCTTCGATACAGATTCCTGCATTTACATTAGAGCAATGCACATGAATGTGCATCGGATTGCTTACGTAAACAAATGCAATCTAGTGGAGGGATATCTGCACCTGCTGACCCCTGAGTATATCCCTGGCCCCAGCTGTCTGAAGGTGGATTTCTGTGCCTGTGTATACATGTCTTTCATGAGCACGATTGCTAGATTGGAGTCGAGCAAAAATCAACCCCCGGAACAAATCCAAAAGTATATTGCATATATATATATATATATATATATATATATGATTATTGTGTCGTCCGTAGACAGCTGTTTTGTTGTATTACAACTCTTCAGTGTGGCTATAGACAACCCATTATCCCATCCAGTACCACGAGGCAGGATTGAAACCTTCGCTTTGCTAAGCCTCGGAACCAGACGGTCAGTAAGGCTACATTTAAGCGACATATACATTGGCTTAAATTCCCCATCCAACAGAGTGCTTCATTCCTATGGAAGAGCATCGCATATATATATATATATGTGTGTGTGTGTGTGTGTGTTTATATATATATATATATATATATATATATATATAAAATAGATGTGAACAGATCGTCTCTCCAAAGGGAGCTCCCATATGAGTATAAGGTCGTTGACGAAGACCTGGTTTCCATTGCATGCGTCTGCTCGCTGATTGCTGTAAGTCTGGTCGAGATCAGGACTGCATTCCTAAATTTTGTATGATCACCCGCTTACAGCCGATCCTTTCTACAGCCTTTTATCATTTCGAGACGTGTAATAATCATTCGGCTGTTCGGATCATTGGACCGTGTGCCTGTTGCTGCTATCACAACGTTTCTGTCGACCCATTATACATCCTCCTTTGAACATATTATTCTTTTCAAAATACCATCAATAATTCAGAAAAGAGTTACTATCATTTCAAGACTTGATCGGGAAACTAAACCTATTCTCTGTGCTGCTTTTGTTTTCACTATACTGTCATTATTACAACTCTCTGCGGACGTAGAATCCCTTTTTGATTGTGGTTTCATCAAAAGAACACTACAAGTGAACAAAAATTCACAGAGACACAGAAGTCATTTTGCTGAAAGCACAAAAGATAGACAAAGCTTAGTTTCCAATATGACCGACGTGAATGAATGACCTTCATCCTCTTCCAGATAATGGTCATCTCATTACAGAGCAATACTTTTGTTTAAACATTAATTATCCGATCTTCAAGTAAGCAGGATCAGAAATAATGAATGCGCTTCCGATGAGACTTGAACACGCGTTGTCGACCCACGATACTCACTGAACTGTCGTACAATAGATATACTAACGTCGATAAAGACAACAAAGGTGTGAATAAAATAAAGACCAGTCAAAACTATTATTAATGAGAATGCTTTATCTGAGAAATTCAGACAACACAAGACGTAGTCTGTAACTACTACTCAATGAAAACAAAAGATTAGAATTAAGTTAAGAGAAAAACTAGTCCAAAACTACCAGTCTCGACAATACAAGCAACAAAAATAAGATGAAAGTAGTACTAGTCAAAAGTGATAATAATAATAATAATAATAATAATAATAATAATAATAATAATAATGATGATGATGATGATGATGATGCTTCAACCTCCCCCAAAAGCAGATAAGTCAAGACTGTTGTATTGCTTAAAGCTGAAGAATAGCGTTTCCTAGAGTAGAAAGTTATATAAAACACCCTAAAGCTCATTATGCCATATCTAGATGTGCAAG
>OY735229.1:43007583-43075083 GCA_963457665.1 Thysanoteuthis rhombus
AAGAATGACGCGTGGCCTTCTTAGATTTATCGATGGGAGACAGCAAGGATAAAAAACATTTATATCATAAAAATAGGCACGTATGTACTTTGCATACGTACACTCATAAAAATGCAAGAAAATCTAGATAGCATATATATATATGTTTGCCAAGGTTCCAGGTACCCCTTTCTGATGGAGGCTGAATATACAGTTGAAAACTGGTTTTCTGCTGGAAACTTTCGCACACACCTATATATATATATATATATATATGTTTGTGTGTGTTTGTGTGCACTCATATACACCAATATATACAGATATCACAATAATGTCCTCTGAACATGTCTAGTTATATGGGTGAAATATACGAATATCAGAATATACCAATACACAAAACAACATATACACGTACAAGCATAAATACATAAGCACGCACATATGTGTGCGTGTGTGTGTGTGTGTGTGTATGTGTGTGTGTGTGTGTGTGTGTGTACACGTGCGAGTAAATATCGGTGTATGAGGTAAGGCTGATCGTATTCGTATTGGAAAGAAAGAGATTCGGTGAACGATTGATAAGGAAGAATAGACGAGTCGGCCATAACGAGAAAGATATACGTTCAGCGTCTATTTTTAAGTGGACAGTAAAGATGTCTTTTTAAGGCACTGGTGGCGGTTAACATGGCTACCAATGATGGTTGGTTGTAGTGGAAAATAACAATGAAAGGAAAAAATCCTGTAAGTGTATAAAGAAAAAAAAAAGAAATTTTTGAGCATCGAAATCGAAAATGAAATCAAAGTGAAAGTGAAAGTAGATGTTCGGGGAGAGAAAGTCAAAGTGAAAGTAGACGATCAAGAGAGAAAGTATGAAGGTTAAGCGAAAAACAAACAAATAATGATTCAGAAAGAAATTTAAGATTGTCTGTAGGTCAGAAGCGTTCGGAAAAACAACTTGTCAAACAAACAAGTTGACTTTGAAAAGCACTTACTAATCTGAGATCTTTTTAATCAATCCTTCCCCTTTTCCGGCTTTGTCTCTCTTTTCTTTATCACTTATAGTATTATTATTGCTTATTACTCCACTACAGTCATAAGATTTTTTACAACATCTATAAATATCACTGCTATTTTGTTAGATTTTGGATATCTTTATCACACTGACTAAATTTCTCCACTTATATTTACAATCGATTCTAATACTGTACCAGTTTTTGCACCCTTTATCAATGTTTTTGTTTCAAAATAAGATTCCAGTTAAGATAATCTTAACATTTACTACAGCCAGAGCAGTTATTGATTTTATAGTGTGAAACAAAATAAGTCGGACACTTTGTTTTTGTTATAAACCAAAGACATTACCTCCCAATGCTACGGACTGAGAAACATAGAATCAGACCGAGAAAGTGATCCCTTACATCATTCGTAGTTAAGCCATTGGTATGCAACGACGGAGTCGATTGTTGAGATAAGCTTAATATCAACAGAGAGACTTCAGGTATCTTCTCGATGAACGATCATAAAAATCATTGTCTTGCAAAAATCATTATTGTAATGAGTCTGGTCACAACTGGTTACCCAACTCGTATCATTAGGTAAGATTTAAGCTAAACTTGGTAGATGTCTATGTAAAACCTCTGTGTACTTCGGCATGTAATTGTTAGCAAGCTCATCCCGTGAACAATCACGACTTCATTGAGGTCTATCCTTATTGGGTGTTCATACACAAGATATATGAAACCTTGTATCGCCTCGGTGTAATGGCACTTGTAGCCCATCGGTGCCAATGATCGCTGTTCGATCCCGTGGAAAGACCGAGATTTTAAATGCAGGTTGATAGATAGATAGATAGATAGATAGATATTGTAAATTGTTGAGATGTGAATGTGAGTTATACAATATGTTGGAATATATATATATATATATATATATATATATATATATATATATATATATATATATATATATATATATATATATATATATATATATATAATTACAATTCTAAGGCTTACGCTCGTATTCTCTCCGGAACTACTCAGCTTCGTTCCTCAGCGGTAGGGGCAGGGTATATATGGAATGCAGTGCAAATAGGTTCAAAAATACTGCGTTACGGTGATACCTTCCGCCCTTGTCGGAAGCACCGAGGGCCGAAAGTAGGATGGAGGAGGTTGACGCCCCGCACCCACCCTCGTCTGAGATGGGAGAATTACGGTCGAGATTGCTACTGAGCAGATGCTGATGCTGACAGTCTGACGAAAACGTCGTAATAAGAAACTGTGAAATGGCTGGCATGAAACCAGCCTGAAAACTAACGCTTGCTTTTAGTTAATAGATAGATAGATAGATAGATAGATAGATAGATAGATAGACAGATAGATAGATAGATAGATATGACCAGATTAAGGTAGGTATATAGTGTTGTACTAAGTATTTGATTTGATCCTTACTATGTATTCCATATTTTTGGTCTTGTGCCAAAACTAAGCTGATCTTAGAGAATATCTAAACAGATTGATATAAATAAATTTATAGATAAATACGAGCGTTGCCTGACACAATTATAGGCTGATTTCCGATCTTATATTTTCACTGCATAAATTCTGAGCAATTATTTCATCGGAGAAAAGTTTGTGAAATGCATTGATCGTCCAAAGTGGTTGATACCTATAAAAATAAAACTGCTTTTTAAATGAATTGAAAACTATTTTCATCATTTTTATGGCAAAAGAGTTGAAACTTCAAAAAGATATATTTGGTAACAAACTGGTCAAAGCTAGACTAAATACACCGAGACTTTCTTCGATACATTAAGATAATTGTTGAGATGTTCTTTAATGGTTGTCTTGTGAAGAAGAAAAAAACGGCAAAACACTTTTTTCTCGAACGTCATGTATTTAAGTTTATTTTTAACTTCAATATCCACGCCTGGCGACTTATGTAGCGAATTTACCTCCATATAATACTCATACGAACCTTTTACTTAACATTCTATGGATTCTGCTAAAAAAAACATATCGTGTGAAGAAGCTAATGTGTTGAGATGACTAGTACCTAGACACTTGTTTCCAAAATGATTTCTAGATGACCCCAGAATAACATCACTTGTGCATTATATGAAGGGAAATATAGTGTCAGAAACTCAAAGCTAGAAATATGTGTGTATGGATGAGTGTGTGAGTAACCGTGAAGCTGTGTGACGTGTTCAATGTGCGTAGATATCAGCAAGTTTTCTATGTGTATATAATGAAGTGTGTATATACTTTGGTAAGCATCAGTGAATGAATGAATGAATAGTGTCTTTACGCTGGCTCCAGTAGAGCTGTCCATCCCTACCCAGGCGTCACACAGTGCACATACTCCCAGAATCTTCTGTTTTGGCAAGTATTCGAAATTCTCAGAGGTTTACGATATGTAGAAAAAGATGTGACAAACACCCTTAGCGGCGTCACAAACTTCATCAGCTATTCTCACATACATATATTGTGATGGATTGAGTATTCAGTTCGATCCTTACTGCATACGCCATATTCTTGGCTACGTTCCAAAACTAAGCTGAGTTTAGAAAATAGTTGAAGATTGATGGATAGATAGATAGATAGATAGATAGATACGAGCGTGCCATGTCGGTGGCCTGACACAATCATAAGTTGCTTTCTGATCTGATATTTTCACTGTATAAATTTTGGGCTATGCTTTCATTGGATAAGAGTTTCTTAGATGTATCGATAGCGCACAGTGGTTGATACCTATGGAAACAAAACTTCTTTTAACTTGAAGACTCACGATTTTCATCATACGTAAGTGCAAAGCGAACGAAAATCGTGTCTCAGGCAGAGTTCGAACTCAGCATTCTGATTCCGAATCCCAGTCCAGTTAATCACTTGAGGTAACGGCACTAAGGATGGACCTGACTACCTGTATTCAAACTCAGTTTGAGACAGCCTGTGTCCACTTCGAACTAATCCCCTTCGAAAGGGCAAGAATATATATCTCCCACGGTGGTGTGAGAGACGCAACTTCGGGTGCTTGTCGCCTTAAAGTCTTATTCCATAATTGCAAACCGGCTTAATAAGCAACAATGCGATATGCGAAGCCCAAACAAGAGACAAGTGAAGTCGTAGCCAGCATAAGATCACTATTCACTTGACTTTATCGCTTGGCCACTTGCACCTGCTTGATATGTCTAGACCTATTTAATGTTGACCAGGTACCTATACACGTGTGTGAAATAAGCATAAATGATTAATTATTAATCTCACCCAGGTGTACATTCTCACCGATAGAGACATAAGTATCTACTGCCTTCTAATACATTGCTTGCCGGGCTGTTGGCTCTCTTAGAGTCTGTTTGTTTTTTTCGATTTTATTTTAGTTTTCTGATAGACATTTTTTTCTATTCTATTTTTCCTATGAACAGACTGTCACTTTTCCCTGCCCAATTAAAGTTGCATTTTTTGAAGATTTTACTTTCTTGCTTGTTCAGCTCCAAGTTTGATTATCGTCACTCGATTCAGTAAACGGGCCATGCTTTTATTTTTGGTTCAAGAGACATTGGCTTTCAATTCTCGCCTGATGTTGTCGTCTTCTTCTTATTATTATTATTATTATTATCATTATTATTATTATTATTTTCATTATTATTATTATTATTATCATCTCCTTTTTTCTTCTTTTCTTCTATTTCTCCTCCTTCTCCTTTCTCCCTTCTTTCTCTACCTCTTCCTTTTCTTGTTCTTGTTGTTGCTGTTGTTGTTGTTGCTTTTCTTATTATTATTATTATAATTATTATTATTATTTGTCGTAGTAGTAGTAGTAGTAGTAGTATTATTATTATTATCATCATCTCCTTTTTTCTTCTTTTCCCTCTTTTTTCTATTCTTCCTCCTCCTTCCCCCCTTCTTTTTCTACCTCATCCCTTTCTTGTTCTTGTTCTTTTTCTCGTTCTTGTTTTTCTTCTTCTTCTTTTTCTTCTTCTTCTTCTGTCTTTCTCTATTGCCTCTCAGTCTATATGACACAATACGTCGTCTTCTTCCACGCACTCAATGTTTATGACCTATCTATTTTTGCACAGCCTATCAACCATATTAATCCAAGTTCTCCCTTTCCACCTCCACCTATCCATCCCTGATACGTTCTTTCTCAACCTTTTTTCTTTCTCTTTCACCCTCTTTCTCACGCCCCTCTCTCTCTTTCTCTCCCTCTCTCTTTCTCTCTCTCTCTCTTTCTCTCTCTCTCTCACACACACACTTCAAATGCTATATGTTTATTGTTGTGCAAAGTTTTCCTAAAAAAAACTCTGTAAGGCACGAAGTATTGGCTGACTTGATCATTATGAATTCGATGTAGCACATTACAAGAGTTCACTCAATGGCGTTTCATTACCAACTGAGTAAACCCATGGAAGAGTGTCTGTTCCCGCAAACTCAGCAAGTTCCCCTCTGATTGTTACATCAAGCCCTTGCAGCCGGTTTTTAATGAATTCACAATGGTCGGATACTTTCCAGACTGAGCTGGTAGCATAAAACTGGGCGAATCCGTTTCCAATAGATGGCAGTTCGACGGTTCCACTGAAAGCCAATACGTTTGTATGCTAGTAAAATCTCCAATACCCAAAGTTTATTGGAGGTGTTGAGAGAATAGCGCTGTGTCTGACATTTCTGAAAAATCGTATGCCCTTTTAAGGCTCGATCAATGTGAACTGATATCGACTGTAATAGAAGAAAAAAATAAAGGATAAAATATCTGAAAGAAAAAAAAACCCTGGCAGGAAGAAGCAGGAAAAAAGAAAGGGAAGGGAACAGAGAAAAAGAAGAGGAGGTTTTTAGTTGAAGAGAGAAATAAACAGGAAGGAAATGAAAAAAATTGCAAGGAAGAAGAGAGGAAATGAATGAGAACGAGGCTTTTATAGACGCCATGTTGTCTTTTTTTTTTCACGCCCGAATTTTTGAACTTTTTTTTTCATTTCTTTTATTAACGCTTAGCCCAAACGAACTTTGATTTCTTTCTTTTCATTTATACTTTCATCCCTTCCTTCATCAAAAAGCAAATTTGTTCCCCATGTCTCATGACACATGAAATAATGATTTTATCTCCATTTCTCTAACGATCCATAGAGACCAAATCATTGTCTGTAACAACCGTTGGTTTTCACAGGACTGGGTAGCTAACCCGACACAAAAGATGGGATACCTTACAAGGATAGTGTTCGAATTGCCTTGCTATTCGCCTATAGCTACAGCAGTAGTCATAGATTCATGCTTTTCCCGAGGGTATTACTGGACAATGAATTCAAACTGTCCCATCTTTCTTAGAAACTACCAACCAAAACTGTCAACACGCGTTCCTTCGATTTTTTCAGTTGATCCAGCTGGTGACGTATGTATCACGTGTTCAGTCCACACCAATGAAGCTAACGAATAGAAAATTTAAACATTTACTCCTTATTATGAGTATAAAAAAGCGTTTTCGGGACTTTCCTTCTAAATAGCCTTTTACTTTGGGGTTCAGTCTATAAGGAATGTTTGTGATACATTGGTCCTCAGTTTGTACCGAGTTGCATTCTTAGAGATCCATCGAGAGGCGAGAAAAGTAACCAATTCGCTGATCACCCCTTTTCTCAGATCACCCTCAACACGGCATGCAGCCAAAAATTGGCCACATTGGCGAAAACATGGTCTTTATTGAGTGACTCTCCAGACCAGTTATTAGAATATGTTGAATTTTCACCCCAATAGTCTAGAGGGGGGATACAGCAGGTCTTTGCATGACACTAGCACTCTGCTAAGTATTCTAGCAGATTTTAGTAATGCTGTGGTCTTTTTCCGGATTCCCAATTTTTGCCAAACTGAAGGCTCCACGGGATTGTTCAAAGCGTTCAGATAATTATGGATAAAACTGTTCTACAATTTTACTCCGCTGTCTGCTGGAACAGCGAAATCCAGCAACTGATCTATTTTCTTTCGGTGTTTTGTCATTCCTTACAGTAGCGCTGCATGGGGTGAATCCGAACGGAACATTTCATGGAATCGAAGACGTGGGAAGATTTTAGGATTGCCAAAAATATGCAAATTAGCTAAAAATATTCTTAGATTGGGGGGCGATTTTGTTTGGAGTAAGGCAGAAAGCCTTAGGCCATGGCTAACCAAAGCAGTGAAATGTCGACGTACGAAATCGAGGACAAAGACTGCTCCTTTCCCAGAATATAAATTACCCATTCAAATTTTTTTCATAAAATTCTAAATGCAATAAGTTGGTCTTTAGTAAAAAGAAAATAATGAGAAATAGAGATGACAATCATTTTGGACCCTGGAGTGTACATATATATATATAGATATATAAATAAATATATATATATATATATATATATATATATATATATATATATATATATATATATATATATATGTGTGTATGTGTGTGTGTATGTGTGTGTGTGTGTGTGTGTGTGTGTATGTGTGTGTCTGGATACGCGTGTTTATATCATTGTTCAAATGAATCTATTGATATACATATATATAGAGAGAGAGGGGGAGAGAGAGAGAAATGATCACACAGAGATAGATATAAACAGATTGTGTTGGAGATACTTTTCTGAAGGTTTTATGTGAATTCAATCGTTTGATTCGATTATGGTGTAGCTACTATCCATTGATTGATTGATTAATAGATCGATTAATTTCAATTAATTTTTTTCCAATCCATTTTATATACTTGCAGGTCACTAATGCGTTTGTTTGTTTGTTTGTTCGTTCGTTTGTTTGTTTGTTTGTTTGTTTGTTTATTTGTTTCCAATCGGTGTGTTAATCTGGAGTGTGAAGAAAAAACGTGATCTTCTTTATCAATATCTATCGAATCTGTTCACGCCCCCATCGTTTGTATCACCTAATTACCAAAATTATACCTGATTTACGAAGTTTATTCGGGCATATGGCCAAACAGGGAAATTAGATTTATGTTTTTGAATTTAGAAATTTCGACTCTTACCTGGGATCGAACACACACCACTGACACGCTGCAAACTCATCTGCCAAAAAACACACACTCACATATATATATATATATATATATATATATATATATATATATATATATATATATATATATATATATATATATATTAGTTTCCTGCAATTCGAAAATAGTGATCTGCTAAAACCTTTATGTAAGTATAAATAGTGCAAAGTAAAGAATCAATTACTATTAATTCATGGAGGAAAGGTTTTTAAGGTTTTTCCTGAAGCAAAATAATGATGATGGTTTTATGCTAGTCTGAGTTGACTTAAGTTGGGTTGGTGGGGACACAGATACATACTCTCTTGTGGGGTTTCCCAGTCGACAGTAATCATAATGACTGAGCCTGTCCAGTCTTCACGTTCCGTGTATTTTTTTTTCTGGCAAAACACATTGTCAACCAGGTCTGTAAGCACCGTCCTACGGTGCAATTTGACCCAATGCGATTTCTCACTTTTCTCAAAAATATTTTAGATCACGGACGATATTGGAGTGAACACAATAAGGTAACTGATGACAATCCCGAACGTGTTCTTTTGAAATATTGAAGGGATGCTGGGATAAGCATACGAGGTACCTTGAGGAACACTTTGAAGAGGACTAAGGTGTCATTGCTCTATGCAGGATACTTGCTCGTTAACATCAGATGGTTGCATATTTTCTGGATTGACCTCATTGATAGAAAATTAGATCGATAAATAGATATGAACTAACGAATAGATTGATCGATGGATACGAACAGACTGGGGTAGATAGATAGATAGATAGGTCACTCAGAAGAGACTGTCATGTGACAAAAGTGTTTTGGCTACATGCCATGTTGGAAATATTCAATTAAAAATTGGGAAAAGGGGTGATCAGTGAATCTTCTTTCTCTTGTCTTTTTCGACCATTTTCAGTGTAAAGTCTTGAATTTTCAAAAAACACAAATACGATATTAGTTTAGCATAAACCTACATTGCAAATTGATCCACGCTAAAACTTTATTTTGAGAGAGATATTTTCTTAATTTGCAGACTCAATAGGAAGTGAATGTTTAGATTTTCAGCCCTCCAGCTTTATTGGTGCACCTTGTACGCGTTATACAGACATAGCCAGCCAGACCAACTAGAAAAAAAATCTGAGAGAAACCTATGTAGACAGTTTAACTGACAGTTTTAGTTTACTGTTTCTGATAGATGAATATATAGATAAATAGATATAATAAGGTAATCGATTTTCTATCTATTCTGCTCAATTGAGCTTGATCCTAACCACATCAAATTCTATCAAAGCGTTGGATAATCCCTCTGTTTGACAAACTGAATCCAATCGAAATCTCGGAGGTCGTCCAGTATTGGACATAGAGGTCAGATAAAGTGATTACACCCTGAGAAGCGATTGGTCATCCAAGTCAATGGCTATTATACCCATCCAATTTCTTTCTATTACTAGGATAGTGATATCTATATATGGATGTTGCTTATGTGGTTAAAATTTACCAATTTGCTCGTTGACCAACTGGAGATAAATGAATTTCAAACAATCATTGTCTCTGTCATAAAGCTAAGTTTGAAGAGAGCAATTGACATTTTCTAATCTTTTTAAACATAATCAATCAGAAAATAACGCTTATTATCAAGGAGCAAAAATACATTTTTTTAATGTGTAATAACCGCATAAGGACAGTCAGCCAATATCACCACTGATGCTTTTCTATTTACTTTCATTATTGTCACACATGTTCCTAATAAGGTTTTATTAATTCAATTGTTCAACTATGCCATCTTTTTTGATGGCCAGTATTCAGATAATTTTGCAGTTGCTTAGTATTTAAAAGTCACCGAAAACATTGTGCAACTCTGCATTTTAAGACCAGGATTCTGATACATTTTTGAAATTAAGATATATACTTATATGAATTTTAAAAAATCAAAAATTATAATGACTTTTGTGTGTGTGTGTGTGTGTGTGTGTGTGTGTGTGTGTGTGTGATAATTAGGAAACATATTTTGTCCGACACCGGGGATAACCGAGAAGCAAATCATATAGTCGATCAACTAAATTAATCAAGAAACTGGACGTCGTGTGAGACTCAAACCTGCGTCCAACAGGAAGCTGTGTGGAAGCGATACTATTCAACAAATTGGACTAACGACACTTGGTGAGCTCAGTCGTTCGAGCAGGGTAGCATTGACTGCCTCTTGGTAGACGCAGGTTCGAGTCCTTCACAACGCTCATTTTCTTTTTTCATGTGCCTCCTAATGATACGTCTCTACAATTATCATATTCTGTCGTACATAAACTGTCCAATCTAATGATATATATATATAGAGAGAGAGAAAGAGACAGAGAGACAGAGAGAGAGAGAGAGGGGAGAGCAAGAGAAAGAGAGAGAGCAAGAGCAAAAGCAAAATGTCTGGGAATTCAAGACGCGAAATGACTTCCACAGAGACGAAAATTGATAGAAAATGAGATTCTTTATTTCCCAGAGTATTGATTTTGAGAGTGCAATGCCTTGCGAGACACAGAAAATACTAGGTAACTTGACAGGTGAACACATTGATCAATTTGTTCTAATTCGGATGGTACCAAACGCACACGCACACATATATGTATATATGTGTGTTGATAAAAGCTTTGTATGCAATATACTTTTGCGAAAAATTATTTCAGCATTCGTAAGAACGAATGTGTATTTTTATATCAGGATTCGATATTTTTAGAAGCCGCCTTATTCACTTCTAATTGGTATCGATCTAGCAGTATATGTAGCCATTTATCTATATTTCTATTTATAATACATACAAATAGGCTCACATAGGCTCTTCTATATATAAGTCTGTTGCAAACACTTCATGTGGGTCGATTGCGAAATTAGGTAAATTATAAGAAACGATTGGAGTAGAAAAGATCAGGGGTTCTTCATGGCGAAAGCGTTAAGTGGTAAAGAAATCCTCACGATAAACCTTTTGTATGAACTGAACCATGTCAATATAGATTAATGGGCTCATCATTTAATGATGTCTTATAACTTTCACTTTCACTTTCTATTTCATTGAGTTAATACATGTGTGCCTTTTATAATGTGGTTGTGATTTTGGGGGTCCAAGAAAACCAGCCAACCACGTTTTAACCAAGCCCAACTATGCCAGGTTGCCTTTTGACTCTTTAGAGCTAGACTGGTACTTTGGTGTCCATTATACACCTGTATTATATCACGAACTAAGCTACAACGAATCGTGTTATGAAAGGGGACGACTGCATACTGTTCTTTTTTAGTTATAGTTCTTTGGATTCTTCACTGCAAAACAATATTCCCAATGTATGTGGTTCAGTATTGTGCCCAAAGATTGTGCATTATGCATCAAGTTGATTGGTATAGATATTATTCATATCAATAATAAGTTCACTAATGGTAGCAGAGTGTCTCAATACGACGGCATTTACCAATATATGTGCGGGAGTCAACATGTCTTGTCTTATGTACGTATTTTTGTATCATGGTTATAAAGATCGAAGAAAACTGTCAACAAGATAGCATTTCATTTTCGCCATTTACAGGTTTCTGAAATCAATGCCAACGATATTGTTAGATGTTTACCTTTAGGTTGATCTTGGGCAAAGCCTTTACATTTTCAGTAAGTGCCTTTGCACAATATACCTAGATAAAATAGAATAGTAAGTTTTAGTTCGTTCCTTTTTTTCTCTTTGGAGATACTGATGCAGATGCCTAATAATCTTGAATATATATATATATATATATATATATATATATATATATATATATGTATATATATATATATACATGCATGTGTGTGTATATATGAGGGTTTGAATGAGCACATATAATGTATTTACTGTGTAGAAGTTGAATTAGTATTGACGGTACGACTTTTTTAAAGAATTCAGGATGTGTTCAAGGAGGAAATGATTGTAGCATGGGAGATAAATTGTGTCTCTTTCAAAAAAAACTGTATAAAATAATAATGATTAATGAAGAGTTAGCTTTCGTTAGACTTACAGTAACTTCAAGGGAGATAACAAAACTGTCATTACGGCAATAAATAGCCACGAGAGAGTTCGGTTACAATGTTAATCTGCAGTTAACTCAGGGGAGTTAATCAATCCAATATAAAATTATATATATATATATATATATATATATATATATATATATATATATATATATGTATATATATATATATATATGAATGAATGTTCGTTTAGCTCTATCAGTATATCAAGCCATCTCCTTCTTTCTCTCTCTCTCCCTCTCTCTCGCTCTTTTCTCTATATATATTTGATAGATAGATAGATAGATAGAATGATCATTCATATTCCCCTGGTTCATGGTAAATTCAAGGGAGATAAAAATGACTTATGGTAGTACTCAGTCTTAAAACAGCTTTATGTTAATCCAGACATTACGTAGGGGAGATAATCCATTCGATGTGAAATAATGTATGCTAATCTGTTTTCCCATGTCTATTTCAGTGAAAATAAAACTATTTGTTGTAAAGCAGGAGTTGTTTCCCTTTGAGCTAAATCATCAAACCCAATGTCCAAAAATCAAACGACGTATTATCATTCAAAGAGTTTTGGGGATGATTGAAGGTTTAATTTTCGAAACTTTTGCTGTTTCTACAACATATTGGCTGTGCAGATTTCTTCAAGTGTATAAACAGCCTAAAAAAAGATGGGTCTGCTTTTTTTCTCTGTACTTCAAACAAAAGAACTGCGGCAGACATGTGCCAAATCTGATCAACTCTCTCTCTCTCTCTCTCTCTCTCTCTCTCTCTCTCTCTCTCTCTCTCTCTCTCTCTCTCTCACTTGCCAACTTAGATCCCAAGAGAAGATTTCTCACCTTCTTGCAATGTTATTTGGACCCCATTCTAGAAAGGCTTAGTTAGTTCTTTCTCTTTCCATATAGGGTCTGCTAGACAAGACTTTTTTTTTTATATCTTGACTTGAGGAACATAGCAAAGCTTGGCTGGCTACTTTCTTTATTTTATCAATTATATTTTTTTCTACATTCACATGATGTGTCTTATATGCAATTGTTTGTCATACACGTCAGATTGTTATATTACATGTCACGTCAGTGTTATCGGTAAACAATGGAAAAGTAAACTGTAGTAAACAGGATTTGCCGTTTTACAATACCACAATAGTGACACATCTCAGTTGAATTCGCATGACTCCGTTCAAAAATAGTGTCAAGTTTGATAAGTATCAAACAGTTGAAATCGTGCCAAAAATAAAATTGAAAGTGAAAGTGAAAGTAAATGCTACTCCACTGAGCAAACTTTTAAATAGTTAGAAGTCAAGATACAGACAAAAGAAGTATGCCAAACCGGTTGCTCCTGGAGCGTTGTTTTCACTCCATTAACACGAATAATTTAATCATGAAAGAATAAGCACAAGAAAGTGGGTTTAAGATTGAAAACGACGACAAAGGAAGGAACTTAATCTGATTAATAATGAAACTGTTTGTGCCTCAAGTCCTTTTGTGAGTTATCTTCCTTCATTAGGACAGGACTTGGTTTTATGTATTCATGTACGATAATCATCATTTTTATTTAGCGAGACATGCATTTAAGCATTTATCTATCCATCTATCTGTCTATTCGAACGAAAAGAAGTATCATCAAAGGAGGTTTGATATGAATGTACAATAAAGGGAGATATATGAACAGACTTTTTATGAGAGAGAGAGAGAGAAGAAGTACAAAGGTGATATGAACAGGGATAAGTTCATGATGAACAGGCTATCATAGAGAGATGTGAATAAACATAAATAGCGAGAGAAGGGAGGGGGTACTGAGAGAAGATTGATGGGATCTCAGACAGTTAGAGACGGAAACGTTGATATATAGAGAGGAAAAACCAGGGAGAAGTAGATAGCATGAGAGAGAAAGGAGGTATTTGTGAATTAAAACTGTGAGATAGATAGATAAACTGAGAGAGGGGGAAAGAGAAAGGGTTATCTGTGAACAGGCTGATATAGGGTTATGAACAAAGTGAGAGGGGAAACAGATAGAGAAAGAGAAAGGGGGAGAGAGGGGGAAGTAAGGTATGAATTGAGTTTGAGATTAACAGAGAGATATGAATAAACTGAGAGAGTGAGAGTGGGGCAAAAAAACATTGGTATGAAAGATGATCTGAGATTAACCGAGCTTAATTAGAGGGATGTGATTAAAATGAGAGTGAGAATGACAGAGGGAAAGAGATGGTGAAAGGGTTAGTAAAACAAAGAAAGGCATGAACCGAGAAGTTCATAGTGATACATATATACAGTGAGATAAAAAGATAAGTATGATATATGGAATACCGATAAATAAAAGCTAAAATAAGGAGATTGGTGAACCGAGGAAATATATGAATTGGGCTGATTCGTGAGAAGCTGTTAATAGAGCTTAAATGTGAATAAATTGAGAGAGAGAGAGGGGGGGGCATGAACTGAGTTTCTGATAAAAAGGCTGATATAGAGAGATGGATGAGCAGAGAGAGAGGAGAAGAGAGGTAAGGGAGTGAAATAGAGAAAAGATATGAATTGAGGCATTTTGAGAAGATCAGGTTGGTGAATAAATGAGAGACAGAGAGAGAGAAACAAAGACAGATATGCATCTAGATAGGTTGAGATGAACAGGACTGATATAGATATAGATATAACTGAGAGGGTATACATACAGAGATAAAGGAGCAAAGTTAGAATGAGAGAAAAGATATAGGTTTTAGCTGATACAGTTTAAGATGAACAGACTCCTATAAGCTAAATGAATAGAGGGTTATGAACTCGGCTAGTCTAATATGAACAGGCTGAGATAGATTCATAAATTAATACTGGGTAAAAATAAAAGAGAAATCGTTCAAACCTGTCGAGTCCCTTCAAGTTCAACTTTTATTCTAGTTAAATTGTATCGATTTTTCACTTGGAGAGCTCTCCTGTGAGCAAGCAAAATGCAAAAAAAAACGACCCAAGAGATCTTCAGGCAACAAGAATTTGCTTGAATGAAGAAGTGCCGAGTTAAAAGAACGCACAAAACCCACAACTGAGAACGAAAAGAAGAAAGAAATTAATGGAGGCAATAACAAGCAAGAAATGCTAAAAACAGACGGACAAATAGATAGATAGATAGATATGAAGAGTCTGTAATGATTATGGATAAAGTGATTGAAAATATAACTATAAATGATTCATGCTTTTATAGCTGTGTAAGCCGAAGCCCTTTTGACAAAATCATTCAATAGGTAAAAATTTTTTTCACTCCTACGCCAAAATTTCTGGGGTTTCTTTTCTTTGATTTTGAGACAGTCCTCGCATTTTAACACCTTGCTGTTAGAGATGCTCCTCAAACGGATGCCTGGCTAAGGAGCTTCCTTGCAACTGTTCTTTAGGATTCGTTTCAACCTTGCTATCTTCATTGCTCTAAATGCTGTTTCATCATCTCCCGTTTTGTAACACTCAGTTGTGTGTCATGGATTATGTAGTGCCTGTGCGCATGCGCTAACTTTTCTGCTTTCAAAATGAGGAGGTGCTGGATGGCTTAGTGGGTAACGTCATATAGAATGGACTTGGCGAGCCCAAATTAATCTTGCGCAGTTTTTACTCAATTCGTACGGCTTTAGATATAGGTATATGATAACGCAGGGTGAAATAAGTGACGCTACTTGGGGCGCAAGTCGCCTCCAAATCTATTTCACGTATCGAACGGTCCGAGAAGGGAGTTATGTGACTTGTAGAGCCTATAGAGCGACGGCTGAACCCGTAACCAGCGTAAGGGCATGACGTGTTTATTATAGCTCTTATTTTCATTATTTCCTGTATTTCGTAATCATTGTTATCTTTCCCGTTTCAAAATGTCCTCTGCTCATGCTATACGTCTAGTGTTCTCAGGATTGGCATTTTTAGGTTAGTCTTAAAATCAGGGTTAGGTTTTTAATTATCTGCTCCTTTGATTCTAAATTTGCCATTAGCGCTTATCACTTTACAGCTGTAGGGGTGGCCATTTTGAAACCAGAAATGTTACAATTGCTCCATAGCCTCAGTAGTGCCAGCGCATATGCGTCAATTCGTCTGCTTTTGAAAAGATGGTGGCAACCCGTTCAAGGCCGAGGGCTTGGTCTTATTGATCGCAGCAAAATCGACAGATTATCTGAATTAGTGAACGAGCTAAATATCACGGATGATCAAGATTGAGGCTAACAAACGAGATATATAATCAAGTCGTCAGTCGTCAGCAAAGATTAATCAAGTCAACACCCAGTTTCTTTCTTACGTGTGTCTAGGGGAGAAAGAGAAAAAAGTAGAAAAAAGCCTTAACGTGCCTTTTTCTGTGTGTCTGCGTTCATTTATTTGTTAATATTCTCCTCGTGTAGTTAACATTCCAGTTAGCTACGTTAGTTAACAAGCTACCTTGCTAGAAAATCCAATCTCTTTCTTTCTCTTCTCTCTCTCTCTCTCTCTTTATATATATATATATATATCAAGAGAATACAGAAATGTTAATACACGAATACGTGCTCATCAGATATATCGTCGCGCTGATCGAAATAATATATATCAATGTGTGAGTGTATTGTCATTGTGACTACAAAAATATATGCAAGCAGGTACAAAAATAACTACGCAACTTAATGTATTTATTCTATACCACAATTATCTATTTTTCAACATAATATCCTTCCTTGTCAATGTACTTAATATCTGTAGTGAAAATTAGTCACCCACATCGAAATTGTATGAGTAAAGCTTACTGATCAAGATGAAGCTAGTAATGTTGTCTTACACGAAGACAATGTAATTATTGATCCACTCTCATTATTTGTCAGCTGTGTGTTCTGGGATAGTATTGCACTAGAACTAATCGGCGCTTCTCAACCCCTTGTAAAAAGCACAGATATGAGATGTTTAGTTTTTGAAGGATAACCCCCACACACACACACACAACTAGGAAAATCATGATATCACTCTTTTGACCTAAGTGCTCAATTTGGCAAAGCTTAGAATCTCCCTCCTCCGTTTTATCTCTCTCTCTCTCTCTCTCTTCTCCTCTCTCTCTCCTCTTTTCTCTTCCTCTCTGTATCTGTTTTTATCTCTCTATCCGTCTCTTTATATATGTATATATATATATATATATATAAGTGTATGTGTGATGCCCATTCTTTATAGAAGAAATAAATAATGGTTCTAACAACACCCATACACCAGCATACCACAATAAAAATTAAAATCAAGACACTCTTGTTATCATTGCAAATGTGCACTGAAAAAGGCAAGAATATAATCCGAAAACGAACCCAACACATGATAAAATGAAAGAATAACAAATAATGAATTCTTTCAGATACACTCCTTTTTTTGTCTTAAATTTACGAGTATTCCCACGCACACTCACATATATATATATATATATATATATATATATATATATATATATATATATATATATATATATATATATGTTTGTGTGTGTGTGTGTGTGTTTGTTTTTATCAATATCATAATGAAATTATTTTTGAATACTTAATATGTGTGTATACTTTGAGAGGCATTTGGTGGAATGTTGTCCGTATGTTTTTGTGTTTAAAGTATGTCTCTTTTGTAATTTATTCAAAAAATCTAGTGTTGCGTTTTTTTTGTTTTTTTTTTGTTTGTTTTTTTTTTTTTTTTGTTTCTCCCTTCATAACAACGAACTTTTCCATTCCAAGTTAAAAGTTTCGCTGATAAAACATCTCCTTCCCATCGGTTGGAATCATGGATTCTTCTCCTCGAACGAATTCAGTCACTTTCTAATAAAACCTCTGATGGAATTGAATTGATGAACTAGCTAAATATCATGGATAAGGATTTGAGCTGACTAATGAAATACATAATCAAGCTTTCAGTTGTCACTGAAGATTACTTATGACACCAGCCAATATTTTCCTTTCGTGTGAGTGAGAAAAAGAGAAAGAGACAGAAAGGAGGTTATGACATGTCTCTTTTTGCGTGTCAATCTGTGTACAATCAGTTTTTACTATTGAATCACCGTAGCCCAACAACTGACCTGACTAACCAGCCAAGTGGACCACAGATCGCAGTAACAAATTTATTTGTGACTTTTCAAATCTTAAGTTAAAAAAATAAAAGATACAAAAAAACATCTCAGTTGGTCATACTGGCCATAAAAACATGATCTTTTTTTTAATCTAGATTTTGTCAACTCTGGACTGACATATTCGAAAAACAAAACAAAACTGAAGACATAAATTGACAACTCAACTATAGAGGCTTCTCTCTTGGAGTGTCTGAGTCTATCCATATATCTATATATATACTTGTGAGTCTGTGTGTGTTCTGGTCACATTTTGGGGGTTTCAATCTTGAAAATGTACATGGGTACTCCACTAGAAAACAACCAAAGAGTATCTTTTGTTGTTTTTTTCTCCAGAAAAGGTGCTTTTGGGGATCTCTGTTGTCATTTATGACCAGCGACGCCGAAATATTACGCTCGTATTTTCAAGATTTTTAGATAGAATATGTTTCATTTGATTGGATATTTTCTTAGATAATAGGCAATGGTACATGTGCAGGCTATGGTGATTCAGTTATGCAAAATACGGATATTCTGTTCAATTTTTGTCATTGTCTTTTTATCTATATCAGTGAATATATATTTATCCTTTTGGCTGATGGATATATTTCCTGTCCATCACTTTGAGACAGTGATTCCACCACATAATCGAATTCCGTCACTTTTTCATAAAATCCCAGATAAAATTGATTCGATGTGAAAAATCATTTGTTATCAAGTCCCCAGTATATATATATATATATATATATATATATATATATATATATATATATATATGTATGTATTTATATGTATATATATATGTATGTATGTATTTATATGTATATATATATATATATATATGTATGTATATATATGTATATATATATATATATATATATATATGTATATATGTATGTATATATATATATATATATATATATATATATATATATATATATATTAAAAATCACTTTGTATGAATTTGTATATATCTGTGAATATTTTCTACGGGGATTATTTTGTATCTCATAAACGAACAGAAAAGAGAGGCCGATAATGAGAGAGAGGGGGGATATGAGGGAGAAAGACAATATTTTTTAGAGAGCAGTTAGTAAACAAAGAAGAGTGATAGAGTGATAAAGAGAGAAATGTGGGCGGGAAAACAGTATGATTTAGGGAAAGCAGGAGGGATGATGAAGTTATAGAAAAATAAGAAAAGGCAGTATGATTTAGAGAGAGGGGTGTAAATTAATAGAAGAGAAGGTGATAAAGCGGGACGAAAATGGGTGGAAAAAAAAACTTCTTCAGAGGGAAGAGGGTAAAATCCATCCTGTTCTCACAATACGTATTCAAAGCAAATATATAATCGAGAGGGAAAGAGAGGGGTGGAGGAGGATTAATGCATTGGAGCGAGGGTGAAAGAAAGAGAGGAGAGAGTTTGACGAACGTGTCAAATATTGATTACTGACCTTTCGTTTTTTCTGTCAGTTTCATTGTCAGTGTCAGGTGACTACCGCCCTTCCCGCGGAACGTGCGACTCGTATATCGTGTAACCCGTTGTCTTAGAAATAAAAAAAGACGATGCGTTACGGACCATTTTTTCACAGATCTAACGCAGGCCTTTTCTCAAAGCTCAAACTTCACAAAGACGGAGCCCAGAAACATCAATAGTAAATCACTGCCAATGTCAAGTCTCAATCATCGTGGTTAAGCCCGGATTTTCTTTCAATGAGTACCTTTTCTGGAGTACACAAAACGCTTTTTTGCCGATTGACAATTTTACCAGCATTTTTGCTTAGGGATGGAAATACCTCATGACTCATAAATCTCTTCCAAACGGACGGCAGAAACTACCAAAGAAAAAACACGAATGGCCATCTTTGTCGGCAGTAAAGTCATTAAAGCAGCTAAATTTGAAACTACCATCACCAGAAGATGGAGTTTCAAAGGGGTGCGTAGTGTGTCAAACGACTTTTCTTTTTTCTCTTGAAACAATCCTTTTTAAAAACACAAACCATTTTTTCAGTAACCCTTCATGATTTTCCAAACCCTTCACTTGTACCCGAAAGGTTTATAGGAAGTTGGGGACAGCAGTCTTATCATTTCGTCCATCAGTTTATTTTTTTATATATTTTACCCGAGCAATTTGTTATTCATCATAACCCACTTCCGTTTTACTGGTCCGTCAAAACTTCATTAGAGCCCCGTTCACTGCACAAAGAAAGAGAACGGTCTCTTCCTTCCAATACAAACACAGACACAAAGAAGCAGTTCAGCTGTCTTAGAGAGGTAAAAAAACTTAGAATGGTAGTTATAGATCATATATTTACAAATGTATGTAATTGTTATCATACGTAAGTCGCTAGGTACATGCATTTTGGTGAGATTTTAGCCTACTTCGGCTTTTTACATAACCTGGTCAAAGTGTCTAGGTTTTGATAGTTGGAGATCATCTTTCCAGGCTCTTAATCAAATCATTCATATTTATTAGAATTCATAAAAAAATCTCGACCAGTCCGGGAGAGAATCACACCAACGTATGAGTTTATGTACGTTAAATGTCGACCTACGTAGAGTCCGTTAATTGAATTTGTCAGGTTCCATTCGAGTATTTGGAGAGAATTGGGTCTGTATGAGCGTTGTTATAAGAATTGGAATTTTTAGGTCTATGCTGTTCCCAATAACTAGAAATGACTCCAGAGATTGGCAACGTGTGATTGGCATTCTATCTTTCCTGTTTCGTTCTGGGTTTTTTTTTCATCCAGTTGAACATAGGGCGTTCACGTAACATCAGTATCCATATTCAATCATAAATATATGTCCAATCATTGTCTTTTCTTTATCTTGGCTAGATATTGATGCAAGCATTTACGATCTTTCGTTTAGATTTAAAAGTGCAAGGATGTAAACATTGCAATGTTTGATTGATCGGTTGTCTCCCCTTAGTAAGCCCCTAAATATGGAGTATAATCAGGCAATGAAATATCGTTTTTTTTAATATTAGATCAGAATCTACTTTGTTTCTTCTTTTTTTTTACATTTTCGAGAATAGCATTTTATATTGGAGTTTATATACGCGCGCCTGTGCGTGCTTTCATGATGGTATGTTTAGGTGTCACGTTTCATGTTCGTTATTGATATAAGTATCTCTCTTCCTCTTTCTTTGAGTATACGCACACCAAAGCACCCAGCAAAAAAAATATTTAATCCTGCAAGCATGTTCAGATTTAAGCGGATTTTCGCATTGAGTCGTAAGTGCCAATACCACTACTATATGACGTCAAGTACAGCTCATCTTATCATAAAGTACATTATCTGCCCATGCAGAGGCGTTGCTGGGAGGGGGGGGTATTTTCAAACGCTCCCCCTGGGTGACCAGTTGAGGAGGGGTCCAGAAGCCTTATAAGTAGTAATCCATTTACTGCGTTTCTATTGACAAATCTCACTGAATATTGGTGGGGCTCTCCAGGGAGCCAAGCCTCCCAGGTTCTGATCTCTAGTTATGCGTCTATGACCAATTTAAAGAATCTATTGAGTCACTAGCAGACTGAGAGAGAGAGAGAGAGAGAGATGTATTGACTCATATATGATCAGACTGAGATAAACAGATCATGTAAGCAAGTAAGTAAAAAAAAAATAAATGACGAATTGCTCAAAGCTGATCTTTACTTTCCTACTGGGCTGGGTCGGATTATACACTGACCTTTACATTCAATGAATATTTTCAGTTCAGAGATGTTTCATGCAAAATCTTTAATTCGGTACTCAAACAAACATACTGACCGTGACAAAGCCCTGGTAGAAGTAGGGCACGAGGACAGTCAGAATGGGCCCGCGATTTTAAAAGGGGACAACTCCAAAAGGGGTAGCAAGAGGTATGACTGATGGGAAGTCAATTCTCACGACAGCTGGATCTGGGAGTTGTTTGAAATTGGACCTACGTTTCCAATCTGACCTTGGCCTATTACCAGCGTAGCCTGACCCTGACGATGCACTGGAATCTATGGAGACATTGGCTTTTTGGTTGGGATGGGGTGTTGTAATGTTTTCCCAATTATGTACCTATAAAACCAAACAGTTTGATTTTTAGGTGTACATACCTGTACTTGAATATGGTGCGAAAATGAATTAGTATGGTTTCAATGATCTCGATGGAGATGAAACTAATCGTCGAAATATTTGTGTTTCATCTTCTTCCTTAATTAAACTCATTTTCCCTTACCCACCATATTTTTATACGTTAAACCCATCTTATACGTTACCGATTAGTCGCACAAATGCTTTTACAAGCACATTCATCTACTTTACCTACATACCTGTGCCTGCTTAAAGAGAAAAAAATTCTTCCGGGAATACATAGACGTGAATGCAGAGAAATAATCGTATATATCAACTTGCATTCAACGTTCTTTTACTTACGTATCGATGAATATAAGCCGGACTCTGCGCACGCCTTGCTGAATACACGCGGATGTGCACACGTGCCTAAATTTAGTTATTGAAATCGAAGTGAATTCACTTCCTAGTTAATTCAAGTACCGAAACTCTGAATGCTGTTTATTAAATGAATGTCATTATTGATCGCATTCGACCACAACATGGCAGATGTCTTTGGGGACTCGTCTTTTAAGACTATTTCCAACGATGTTTTGCCTTTTAACGGAAATATTCTTTAAATAAGAAAAAAAAAGAACAAACAGTGAAATAATAAGCAAATAATAACAAATGTTTGTGCTTTTCATAACATTGACTTTATTTCTATTCATTTTATTTCATTTCTGCTTTTTTTCTTCTTCTGTTGATTTCATTTTGGAACGAAGGGCATCTGAAGCAGGGAGAAAGTGGAACAAGAATCTTGTTCAACAATCAGAAGCGTTTTTGTTTCTCCAAGTTTTGTTTTGTTTCAAAAAGCAACTGCTGTTAGTCGGCAGATTTAAATTTGCTTCTTTGCTTCTTTGTTTGTTTGTTTGTTGGGTGGTTAGTTGTTTATTTTATACTTTTATTCAGATTGATTTGACTCCTAGTTTTTCTCTGTTCTCTCTCCAGTAAAGTTCTTTTTGCCATTTCATCATTTTTTCCCCATTTCATCTATAATTTTTCTTCTTTCTTCTTTTTTGCTTTCATTCGTCCGTTTTCCTGTCTTATTTTTGTCATTCTTTCGAGTTCCTTTATTAAGCCATCATCTATCATTCATTTTCAGTTTATCTTCTTTATCTCGATTTTCTTCTTTCGTTGATTCAGTTCTGATTTAGATTTGATGTTCATTTTTTCTTCCTCCCTTTCTTTACTCTGGATTCAAAAGTTTTCTTCCTTTCTTAATTATTACCCGATTTGAGTTCTACTTTTTCTTTCACTTTTGCTCTTCTTTTATGAAGCACATTTTCTTCTTTTTTTAATCCATCGTTGGTTCAACTTCCATTTTTTCCTTCACTTTTTGTTTCAATTTTTCTTTATTCTTTACTCTTCATTTCTCATGAAACTTTTTTTTTCTTAATCAACGAACACTTTTTTTCGGTATTATTTCATTTTCATTTTTCCTTTATATCACATTATCTCTAACTGAATTTCAACATTTTCTTCCCTCCTATCTTTTTCCTATCTTTCGAGTTCATCTTTCACTTCCTTTTTTCCTTTGCTCTATCGTTTGCAATCTCTTCCTTTTTTTTTTAATCCATCTCTAATTTTACTTTCACGTTCGCTTTCACTTTACCCTCTTTTTAAATCCGATTTAGCTGTCACTTCCTCCTGTGGTTCATTCATCTTGGGTATTTTTTTCAATAATTTTACTTTCACTTTCATTTTCACTTTCTCCTTTGCTCTTTTTCTTTCTTCTTGCGTTTTATTTCTTTCTCCCGAATGTTTAATGTTACATTATATATTTTTTACTGTCTTTTTTTTTATTCTTGAAGAATTTATTGTGTCCTCTTCTTTACAAAATATTTCTTTTGTTTCACTTTATCTTTCTTCCGTCCATCTTTTCCTCCTTTTCACATCTCACTGTTTTCTTCATTTTATCTCTCGACCTCTCTTGGATATTAATCTCTCAAATGTTTCTTTCAACTCTTTAGTTTTTACATTCCTTCAGACCCATCCTTTTTTTCTTACTGTTCTCTTTTTCTTTTATCTTTCATTCCATCTTCATTTTGTTTCTTTTTCGTCCCCACTCATTCTCTGTTCACGCCCTTGAACGTTCTGTGAAAGTTTTTCTTTCATTTTAACAATTTTTCTTCCCAGACTTTTCTTCTTCCCTTCTTTTGTTATCTCCTATCATCATTTTTCTTTTTGCATTGTCTTTTATTTTTTTCCATCCTTTCCCTTTTCATATAATTTTTCAATCTATTTCATTAATCAATTAGACTGGTATCCTCATCCTGGTTATTTCTATCACAATACACTCATGGGTCAAATATTGGTGCCGACCCTACAAAAAGAAATGAACAAATGTATACTCTCAGTAATTCAATTACGTTTTCTCATTCATTTTTCCTTTTCATCGTTGATTTTATCGGGACTGCGTTTGAACTATGATGACCAAATTTAAGCAACATCAAGCTTGGTCAGTACCGAAATGGGTAACCAACTGAGTATACCACTTTGCATTCAAGTGCACGGATTGGGAAATCAATTGGGGCATTCTTACCGAATTTAGCAGGAGTATAACTTGCAAAATCTCATTGAGTAATATTAGATTGTATATAACAGGACATTTATTCATTCATTGTACAGGAGTGGCTGAAACAATGACCGCTTTTTATTGAAAGAAATCACTGTCTTTGGACATTATCTGCCTCAGATTTCAATTTGTTCTCACAAGAGCAGTGGTTTCGAAACTTTGAAAACTTCAGGACCTCTCTTGTAAAGTTGATATTCTAGCAGACCCCCATCTTTAGTCTTTAGTTTTCTGACCCTAATCAAAGACCCACAATAATTAACAAATTTTGACCTTTAGAAATCATATTTATTCTCAATACATTACATTTATTTGAATTCTCATATATTGTACAGATCTGGGTATTATGAGAAAATTTGATCTGTGGGATAGAAAATATAGTTTCACTGCCACTATATTGGCAATGCTCAGAGAGAACCCTGCTGCAGGCCTACAGGTATTATTTGTCTGGTCCCCAAGGGTCCTCATACCCCAGTTTCGAAACCAAGCAAAATGAGACAAAAGCAAGAGTCAATTTAAGAATGGGGTTATGTGTATAACGTACATTCATTGCTAATGATTTAACCATAGAAATCCATTGTTAATGATTTTACAAAAGAAATGCATAAAAAGGGAGAAAGAGATTGTTAGTGATCAAGGATTAATGCAAACATTTCTGACAGAATATAGCAATCATAGGTACAAGGTAAATGCAATGTTAATGTTTTATGACAGAAGTAAATAGAAAATCAGGAACAAAGAAGTTTTCAATGGAATTTATGCAAGCGTTACTGTCAGACCAGAGATGATAAAAGTATAATGTGGATGTATTTCTAATGAATCCACGATAAAAATGCTTCGAAAATCTGGTACAAAGAGTTTTTCAGCGATCGAGAAATAAATGCAAGCATTACCGACAGAACAGGGATATTAAATCTATAATGTAAATGTAATGTTAATGAATCTACGATAAAATACGCTGAAATCAGTGACAAAGGCATGTTCAGTGGCCAGGAAATAAAGTGAGTGTTACTAGCAGAATAAAGCCATTAAATTCATTATGTAAATGCATTGTTAATTGTTTTTTTCCATAGAAATGCATTGAAAATTGGGAGTAAAGAGATCATAGGTAATTAGAGATTAATGAAAACTTTACTTAGAGAATAGGGTTATATGTATGTTGTGAATTCACAGGTAATGAACTCACCATAATAATGCGTTTATTGTTGGATACAAGGGGAGATAAATTTTGTTTCATTCTGTAACTTAGGGACTCTTCTGTTCAGTCACGTACACAAGTGTGAAAATATTCCTTTCTAAAAAATATGAAAAGAATATCCAATTCTCAGCGACTTTCATCTGACAAAAAGGCAAAACATGGCGCCAAGTTGGCTCGCTTCTTTGGCAGATAAATTTCAAAGTTCCATTTCCACAAACAATAAGTGGAAGACAACAAGTCCGACGAAGATAACGGAATCAACGCAACAACAAAATATAGCTATAACAATAACATAAATATCAATAACAAACGCCCAAACTATAACATTGTAAAAATTCGGATAAAAACAAAATGGCCGTTAAATCCAAATGTTACAAATGTGCCTTTTCAAACCAAAGAAGAATATAAAGCGTTTTAATTTTTTTTTTTTTTAAAGAAAGTAATAAAAAAGAGGTCTTTGTAAAAATGTTGGAGATTTGAAAAGGTATGAAAGCATTCAAGATAAAATCAAAACATCTTCTTGGAGCATTAGGAGAAAGCTGCCCGTACCTTCGAAAGGAGACATTCTTTATCAGTCTTGATGAATTTACAATGTAAAATACTGAGAGGGTCTCCATCGATTGATTATAGGCGCCAGCATAACAGAGATAGTGGCAGTTGATTCCTGTAGGGATAGACCGAATGATCATTGACTGGGGATTACAGAATTGATGTTGGGGCTGAGTTCTTGCACCTTACGTTCCATGGACTCTGCTATGGTAGCGGTTACCAAAAGACATCTTACAGAACGGACAAACTTGATTTTACCTTCATAAGTGACTTGCTTGGTGCATGTGCTCAGTAAATTGGTTATCTTTGTGCCGCCTGGTTTATTCAGAAGGCTGCATTTGTTCAGTGTTTCTTATCAGGATAACCACAAGCGATATATTTATATGTGTGCGTGCACCTCTGACAACTGATATTAATACACGTTTGATTAACGGTGACAGATAAGCATTTTCTTGCTAAAACTCGTTGTTTCCAGACAGATTGGTGCTTAGTTTATACAAGAACTGTTCATAAGTTTGTAATCGAACACTCCAAGTTATTCGTCTGGACATTTTCGAGATCTTATATTTGGGGATACAAACTGTAATTGTAAATGTTGGCTTTTAAAAGACATTTCTATGTTTGAATTATGCCACAGGCAAAGCAGTACAACAATCCCTGTATCAGGAATAGGAGAAGACCATGTTCAGATTTTGGTTCTTTTATTTTAATCAGAAAGGATTTAAGTATCTGAAACATGCTTGATAATCTGTTTTTGATATCAAAACTGCTTCAATGAAATGAAGAAAAAGAAACACTTTTGTACATTACATTAATTGCATAGACAGATATTTGGAAATCGGTGACTGGAATGACACAAAAAATCTATTGAAAATTGTTTTAATGTTCAAATGTGTGCTTTCTAGACTATATATATATATATATATATATATATATATATATATATATATATATATATATATATATATATATATATATATATATATATAATGTAATACCGAGATAGTGTGCAGGTTACCAAACTAGTCCGTAGCTGACCAGATAGATAGATAGATAGATAGATAGATAGATGCACCTAAATTAATGAGAACTTGGCTTACTGTGGCCGATACTGTTGCTTATTTGAGCTAATGCTCAGTGTTCGAGCCCGGATAAAGGTTATGGATTTGAATTCAAACCAGCCCACCGCATTCAGAAGTGCAACATGATTGTCATAGCCCAAGCTTCTTCCAATATATCTAGTACCAGTTTAAGCTGTTGATATGTAAATGGTGGTATGAACTAACATAGATAGAGCAATCAATGTAAATAGTGTGACATGGAGATAGACAGAGAGAGAGAGAGAGAGAGAGAGTGGGAGAAGTGTAGACAGAGCTAGGTTAGAGTACAACATCTGGTAAATGCAAATCAGGGTGAAATCAGAAGAAAAAAACAAACTCTGAATAAACAGCTAATAACAAAAAATGAAGACGAAAGTATAAATAAATCAATAAAACATCAAGATCGATAATGGATAACATTAACTAAAGTTTTAATTAAAAAGTAAACTTATGAAAAAAGTTATAGATGTCGATATTGGTACAACATCGATCTAGCAATCTTATGAGAATTAAGATAGATCTAAACAGATAGATAGATAGATAGGTAGGTCAGGTGAGTTACTCAATAGAAACCGTGGCGTGACCATTATCTTTTGCCAGCATACCGTGTCGAGGTGATCAATTAAAAAAAAATGAAAAAAGGTGTGATCGAGAAATAAGTTACTCCTCTCACCTTTCGTTGGGAGGTGATCTCTAAAAATGTCTGAATTTTTAAAAAGCGTAAATGCTGCCAAACACAAACTAAGGTACCGATTTAGCAAAAAGTTACATTGCTAACAGGACCCCGCTCCGGAAAAAAAACTATTTAGATAAACATTTTGAAAACGAAACAAAGAAAGTTTTTTTTCTAGACATAATAAGGAGTAAGCGCTTAAATTTTCAGCCCTTTAGCTCCACTGATGCAGTCTGTATGCGTGATACATACATGAATAGCCATAACAGACAGACAGCCAGGCAGGCCACCTCAAAAACTGAAGGAACCTATGTTGATAGTTTTGATGACAGTTTTGGCTGACATTTTCTAATAGATAGATAGAGAGATTGTTTCATCTCAAAATGTAGCTAAACACTTAGTGAGGATCAAACTCACAGGCAGTAGACTAGCAAAACAAGCCCCCTGTCCATCTTTTTGCCCTAGACAACCTATATTAAACCACCAAAATGGTTCAATCCTTTTTTATATATGTGTTTCTTTATATGTTCTAGAGCTTCTGGCCATACCGTTTAGTCTACAGACTTTTTTTTTCAAGTAGCATTACGACTCTACTAGACCTCTTCTAAAAATGATTTTTGATATTAAGAAAATAAAAGCTTTTTGACCTTTGGGGGCTATATTCTGATGGTTTTATATATTTACTAGAATCTATATGTTTCTAAAGTTTTTTTTTCTCTACTTTAGATGTTTTCCCGTGGAAATATTGGTGATGTCATGATAGAAATTATACTGACCATATTTATTCTTGGATGGAATTTTATTACATGACTCTACGGTTGTTCAATTATTGACTGTGGTTCCGAGTATTGACTTTATTCAATACCCTTATTTTCGTGAATGTCATGAATATACTTATATCAATACTAAGAGTAGAGTACACCTGGTGAGGATCAGACTCACTACGGTAGTAACACTCGCAAAACTAGCCTGATAACCTTCTACTTGGCTAGACTGCCAATCTATGTACATCTATTTGTGCCCCCCTCTCTCTCTCTCTCTCTCTCTCTCTCTCTCTCTCTCTCTCTATCTATCTATCTATCTATCTATCTATCTATTTATCTCTTTCTCTCTCTCAATTTTCCATCGATCTATCTATCTGTCTGTATTAATGTGTGCGTGGGTGCACTAAGACACTAATCAGTTAACCTTTCGTGCTATCTGTAATCCCTTCTACTGACTCGATCTCTCGCTCTCGCTCTCTCTCTCTCTCTCTCTCTCTCTCTCTCTCTCTCTCTCTCTCTCTCTCTCTCTCTCTCTCTCAATACATATATAAATATATATAGAGAGAGGGAGAGAGAGATTGATTGGCAGGTAGATAGATAAATAGATAGATAGATAGATAGATAGATGTGTGAGGGCAATCATTTCCAAGACAGGCTTATGTCAAAATAAATATATAGCAGTAATTTATGAACTAATGAAAATACTCATATATATATATATATATATATATATATATATATATATATATATATATATATATAACATGAGTTACATATGTATAAAGGCATATATTTGAAGCACTTATGTCCGAGTGTTTGAGTACAAGTATATAGATACGTTGGTACATTGGTGGCTGAGAAGATAGGTAGGGACGAGGTTTGGTAGGTAGTAGAAACACCACTTTAGTTTTGTTTTTGCTTATGGCTCATTCAGTTATCGATTTGTGCTTTTTCTTTGTTTCTCTTTCTTTCTGATTGTTAGTTCTTTGTTTTAGTTGTTTCGTTTTCTAAGTTCGTTTTGTCTGAAGTCAATATTGATGTAAAAGGTTCTCGGCTCCAAATTCCCGGACTACCGTAAGCTAATTGCGAATGTGACCCAGTATACTCACTTAATAGTGGTTTTTTTTGTATGTGTGCGTGTGTGTGTGTGTGTGTGTGTGTGTGTGTGTGTGTATGTGTTTCTGATTTACCATTCGTAATAGCTTCTTTTTTTTTAAATATTATTTACGTATTTTATTTATTCATCGATTTATTCATTCATCTATCTGTTTTATTTCGCTGTATCCTCATTACGCTTTGACGAGTCTTTTTTTTTCTAAGTCGTACCACGTGACGACTAATTCAACCAATCACAGATCAATCCCACCCGGCTCAACTTCCCCATCAACTCTCTAATCATCATTATAACAACAACAACAACAACAACTACAACTACATCAACGACCACACCCTCACTTCTCAAATACCTCACCGACATACATGAAATCAGGTATATATTCACATACAGCAAAAAACACAAAATATGTTCGCATGCAAGAATTAAGATTTTTCTCTCACGATCATTTTCGATATCATTCTCACTATGTCAAGATTTGCAAGTTCTGACCTTTGCCCGAGAGGAATTCTCCCTCACAAACTGATCCTATTAATCTATGTGTCTATCTCTCAGTCTATCTGTCACTCTATCAATCCATCTCTGGTCTGTCTATCTATCTATCTCAAATCTGTTAATATCTGTGTAAATGTCGACGTTGGGACTGAGATAAAGATAGATAGTCTTACATCGGTAACTTTGTGAGAGGTCTTAACTCAGAGAACGTATGTACACGCACACACACACACACGTATATATTTGTATATGAAGTGCACATTAAGATATATCCATCAAGTAACGAGGGTGTGTATATGCCTTCTTTATATCTCTTTTTATACATGTATATATATGCCTCCTCCATATTTCTTTATATATATATATATATATATATATATATATATATATATATATATATATATATATATATATATAAATTTTATCGCAATGTGTATGTATATATACATGAAAATAAAATTCATATATATATATATATAGAGAGAGAGAGAGAGAAAGAGAGAGAGAGAGAGGAGTGAGAGAAAAATAGATCAATAGATAGATAGATTAAGAGAGAGGGGGAGAGTGAGATACCTTGACATAGTTATTCATTACTGATTCGGCGATTACAAACAAAAGTAATATTTCAGGTAATCCGAATACTAATATATCAAGATTGAAAATCAATCTATTGACAAAAATATAAATAAGATAAACTGCTTTCAACCATGACTTGATTTCTGAAATGTGCGTGTATAAAGCATTCAAAGTCTATTGATCGATTTCTCATTGTGAATTTTTTAACAATTATTCGAACAGGAAGTTCTCAATTTCTATACGTTGGACAAAATAATTCTTATAACATAATATTTTCCAATTTTTCCTCTTCCCGGAAAATTGAGTTACCATTTATATACTACGCGATATTTGATTTTATACATATTTTATTTATATCTTTTCATATTTCCACAGTGACATTTTTTCACCAATACATATAAATAGTGTTAAAATAACACCACAGTGTCATTTTAAATAAGTATATATATATATATATATATATATATATATATATATATATATATATAACATGGTATAAAACCAGATTCATTGTTAAAAATAAAATCGTCAACTTCATTAACATGTTTCGTCGGCTACCGACTTCATCAGAATGCAAAGGAAATAGGATATTTTTATAGGATCATCTAGCAATGAAGATATTATCAGTTTATCATTCCTTATACGTTTATATTTGCAAATGCATGATTAGAATACAATGAATGTATTTGTTGTGTGCATATGTTGTGTACGTGTGTAAGCATAAGCTATGCATGTGTCTTCGTGCGTCTGTATTGTGTGCGAGAATGTATGTAATGTACATGTGTATGTGTGCCTGTGTTTATGTGTGTGTGAGTGTGAGTGAGTGTAGCATTTTGGGGTATGCCTGAATAATGGCGTGTATTTCTGTTTTCATTGTGTAGCTTGAGTACGAGTTTCTTACGTTCTTCTGTGTGTTTAGATATCTGTGTGTGCGTGTGTGTACGTGCGTGTATGTGCATGTGTTCGTGTGTGTATGCCTGTAAGATAGGGTTTTCGATTGGCTTTAATCTCTTTATATATCGATCTGCTCATAAGAGATATATATCATTGAAGCCGAGATTTACCTGCTGGTCAGTGCGAAATGTGTCATCGCAACGTGACTTGTACAAATCACCCTATAATTTCACGACGGCAATTAATTACAGCTCCATGACCTGCCCCCACCCCTCTATTCATACCACAAAGCCGATATTTTTTTTCTCTCGTCTCATCTTACATCCTTAATCTTCACATCTATTGGTCGCTGGGATATTGAACTGCTCAAGTTCCCATGAACTTAGTGCTTATTCAAGGACTTGATAAAAGACTCAAATGGCCGTGATTAGACAATGTGAGAAAGTATATAGATACAATCAGAATGTCTCATGATAACCATCTGATATCTACCGATCTATCACCCTCTCCCGATATATATATATATATATATATATATATATATATATATATATATATATATATAATAAATGCAAATAAATTAGGGAACATTTTTTTGATATATTGGTGTAAATAGGTTGATTGTGAAATGCATGTCATATATATATATATATATGTATATATATATATATATGTATCACCTCACACATATATATAATCCTATTCAGTTACATTCATATTTTTTTATATGATTTTGATTAGATTCCTCTTCTTCTGCTATCGCAACGTTTTTAGCTAACCTCTCCTTGATCTATTTGATAGAATTACGAGATTCCATTGCAAAGAAATAGCTTCAAAAGAGATTTGAACTCCCGACCCTTATCTTAAGATTTCTTCATCCAAGGAGATGATCTATTTACCACTTGGGCTAACAAAGTTTTCTGACGATAAAGTAGAGCAGTCATCTCTAATCTTTCTGAAAATGTCTTTTATTCCCTGCTGTATTGTTGATTAACTGCTTGATTTATTTTGTAATTTTTACACCAAGTATTTTAGGTATGATTATTTCATTATGACAATTACTCCATCTTATAATTATGACCGAAGTGGCAAAGGCGACATCCAGGGAACACAGGCTGCCTGGACGGGAGAGTAAGCTCTAATTTCGTTGGAAGCTACCCTTCCATCTTACAGGATGCAGTGATTAAAAAGAAACATCCATAGGATAGAGTAAAACTAGTTATAAAATAGTCGTAGCGATTTCGTAATATATGGGACGGGATTGTTGAGTCTTGGCTGAATCCATTAAGTCGAATTCCTGCATAAATATACAGTATATGCAATCAGCATTTCCTTGGCTGAATCATTGGAATAAAACGCGCTGACCACCGATTGGTTGATTATCGGGCCATTTCTAGAGAATGTTGACGAAGCGTATTTTTCAAGAAAAATAGAAAAAAGAACAATTTTTACGCATCTTTTATACAAAATATATTGCGTGTCTTCAGAAGAGAAGACAAGGAAAAAGCCAATAAGTTATAAACATTAAAGAAATTATCAAAAATAAACCTGCTATAATAATGAAAATAGATAAACTGCCGACGAGAAAATAAAGAAAGCGAATGAGAATTGAGCAAAGATGGCTGAAGATGATGGGAAGCCATATTGCATATGCTGTTCACGTGACTTGGTCATTTGTCAGCCATTGCTGTTGCCGTAGCGACGAAGAGAGCACCCCACCTATAAGAAACCGATTACTATAGTAACACACACACAGGTATACGCATACACACACTTAATCACCTCTTACACCCATACTTTCGGGTACTAACTCACTTATTCATACAGGTAGTATTAAGTACTTACGCACACTGGTAATCGCAGAGATACACAGAGACGATTACGACAGAAAAGCCATTGATCTGTTGGTGCAGCTATGTCAATAGGAAAACTCCGACCAGGTCCAAAGAGAAAACCCAAATGAGGAAGCCTTTGCGGGAAATGCCACGCTGAGTAGAGGCCATGGAGTATGGACTGGGTCTCGACCATTTTACTTTCTCGGTTGGTGAGACCCTTCTATCATGTGTTTCTATAGAGGCCGTATTATATAGCAGTCATGGACTGGTTTTCAAATCTCATGGTTTCCGGGTTGGTGATTCTTATCTGTATTGTGTGTCGATAAAAAGAAAGCAAAAAGGATGAACGATCAGAAAAGTAAAACATAGCAAAAAAAAAACAAACAAACAGATGTTTTTCTTTAGTGGGATTGAAAGTGAAAGTGAAAGTACTAAATCAAAACAATAAGGAGAAGGGAAAGAATTTATGTTCAAATTGTTTGTTTTTTCCCTTTTTTCTTTCATGTTTGTTTATTATTTTCACTTCTGCTTTCTTCATGTCTGATCTTCAGTCTTTTTGACTTCATTCTTTCATTTTAAGCATCTTTTATATATAAGCCTTTGTTTTATTTCTCTGCATATGAATATTGTAGGATGCTCCGTTCTACTGATCAGATTACACCCTCTGCTTTCCCTGTGTACTGTTTTTGTTTATTTCAATCACACATATATATATTTATAATATATATATATATATATATATATATATATATATATATATATATATATATATATATATATATATATAAATAGATAGATAGATATTCACACAGACACACACATACAAATATATATATATATATATATATATATATATATATATATATATATATATATATCACAAAAGCGTATAACAACCGAAATAATAACAGTAATATATTCAGAACGTCAAAATATGTATTTGCAGTCGAAATTTGTGTTGTCCAAGTCATAATATTTAGAAAAAATTGTTGACTGAAAATAACTGAATATTATTTATTTGGGGTCTACATACCATTTAATTACTTTTTAAAATATTTAAGAACTCATTATTTATTCAAATACGTATTTTTCACTATTTCCTAATATTCATATGTATTCAGATATGACTTGCAGTGTATATATATATATATATATATATATATATATATATATATATATATATATATATATATATATATATATATATATATATCAATGTGTGTATATGTGTATGTGTGTATGTGTTTAGATAAATATAAATGTATCAATAAATGCATATCGATGTAGATGCATATTTATACATGGATAGTTTTACGTTATTTAGATATTTCTTTTGAATATTTAATATTTATACATCATATGTATTTAAAAATCAGAATACAGGCCCATCTTAATATCCAAAAGCAGAGCGTTCCTCTGAAATATTTCGTAAGCCGAAATGGCCTGAAGCGAAGAAAAAGTTACTGTCAATTCATATTGGAAAAATCTTTGGGTCTCCACAGGCCCCAAAAGCTCTTTATGTCCGTCAGGCGTATGCAGAGTATAATACACTTACGAGCTCTTTTAAGCTTTTCTTACCCCTAAGAACGCATTTGCTAACGGACGCTTAAAATGAATCGAAATAAAGCACAGATGCTCACCGACACGGTTTAAAGCATTCGTAAATGCAAAATGGCGAAATGCGAATTCTTTTGAAGCATGGGATACCTGTGTATGTACTAATATTTACATGTAAAGCATTGCTTGATATTTTTCAGATATTTAATACGTTTTAAAAGTATACAAAATGACATTGCTGATGCTGCATCAGTCCTCTCACATTGTATATAGTTGTGATTGCTAAATGATATAGGACCTGATTACTTCAGTTATTGTACAGATTTGTGTTTACATGTTTATGAATATGTCTATGAATATATACCTTTGTGTGTACAAGTGCATACTAACGATAGTTTGATGCAGAAAAAGAATATTGTAATTGAAGGGTTTATAATTGATCTCTTGAAGCCCTTTGTGTTGCTTATTATTCGAGCAGATAATATTGCATTTGGATGGGGTTTGTTCTGAAGGTGACATCGTACTTTTGGAAAGGCAGTAAAAATCCTTTCAAATGTAATAAAGGTTAAATCTATTTGTCAAGAACATAATCATCTATATTTTGCATCTATATTTTGCAATGACAAACCCCTACTATTAACCATAAATGACTGACTCAAACTTTAACTCCAAAATACATAAATGCATAGACATTGACAAGTGTTAAACCAACTTTGGCAAGATAGCACATGTATATTGTTCTAGTGGGATCAGATTTATCTATAATATCAGCATAATAACTACTTTGACATGAATAATCAACCTAACAATGTACATTTAGAGGTGTGTGAGAGAAAGAACTAATAGAGACAGTGGAATTTGTTTTAATTCTTTCTAAAGTATCTTGGATTATCGGTGAAAAACCTATGTCAACACCAGAATTAGAGCTACATAAGGTTTTGGTGAGCAGTCGGTGTAATATGGTATATTATGATTTCTTGGAGTAAGGCAAGACATCAAAGCAGATCTTTCTTGTAATGAACGAATGAAGAAGGAAAAATACGTCAAATTTTCTCTGCCTGATTTGATCTACAGAAAGTGTGTCGTTATTCAAAATGTCAGTTCAAGCCTGCACTCAGTAAATAAATACCAGGACATGATTATTTTGTCAGGCTGGGATATTGTTCCATATCTTCCTTACTGAACAGGCTAAGCACATTAAGGTTGTTTTTGATCAGATGATGGAAACACTTCCTTTGTGGCAAAACATTTCAAAGCAAAGATCAACTCAACCCCATCAGAAAGCTTTCCGTCTTGAATCGAAGATTCTTTCAACAAGCAAGATTAACTATCTATTATTTTGAGAAGAGTCATTAACATTCAAAGAGTTTTCCGGACGACTGAACTCACGCCTCTTGTTAATGAGTTCAATTGCCTGAAAAAAAACCTTTGAAGACAGAATTAGTTTTAAAGAAAGCTCTTATCATTGCTAATAAAGATGATTATGTTCTTGACAAGTAAATTCAACGTCGTTACATTTGAAAGGGTTTTCATTTTCGTACTGTGACATTACTTCCGAAGAAACCTAATATTTTCTTCCGTTGTCGTTTCTGCACTTGTATCTATTCGATGAAAACTATCTTTTACAGCGTTATTAATCTTTAATAATTTGAAAAGCCAATATCTACAGATATAATCTTGAATTGTTGTACCAACAATGATAGTAATTTTATTTGATTTGTTACCATTAGCGCGTGTTCTGCAATGTGACTTCTTGTTGACGATATACAATGTGAGACTAATTAAACTTGTCACTAATTATCAACCTAAATACTAATCGTGCGTCCATTAGATCACTAAAAAGCCAACGATCATTGCTTGTACTAATCGGGTTACCGACAGTTGTTTATCCTACAAACACGTTTTTTTTAAGTAGGCAATATGTTGGCTTTAGGTAAACTCTTACTTCCTGTTTCAAGTACAGACTAACATAGAGAACACCTGAACTTTTTAATCATCTTCAATAATTTTAATCGTTTGGGAGAATTGGTTGATCAGTGAGGAAATGTGTTAGCGCTGCTGGTGGCTTTGTTAATGTATTGATTTTCAGTGATCTCATTTTAGTGATCGATTTTCAGATTACCGTTCAACGATTACAATTTTTTTAAACGCACATTATTTATTAGGTTTTCAGACTAGAATTGAAAGGAGGATATCACTGGAGATCATGTGACTGCAAGTCACTAGTCTTCATATCAATCTTGAACTATTCTCGGTATTCTAACCAATTTCAGTAGTGCCGCCGTCGAACTGGTTTCGATTCTTTCTCGGATCTGCAGTTCTTCTCAGCTCTTCGCTAGGCTCTACAGAACTGTAGCTCCCACTACAATTGTTATTCAATCGCCTTCCTGCTCCATTTTTTTTTTTTCAGTTCAAAGTCAAGATACTTTCAGTTTTACTCTGTATTATATTGGGACAGAGAAACTTATTATGGGAAGTGTTCTCTCCTTCTTGGTTATATGGTCTTATAAATTGGATTTAGTGATCCGTTTCGATTTCTGGGTGCAACAGAATTTTCACATGTTTCATTCACTAGGACATATTTTTGTCTATGCATTGCCAAAACGCTGTCGCTTGCACAGTTCCCGGTGGATCACCCTCCCTATTCATTCATCTCTGTTCTTTTACTCAATTGAGGCTAATTTCCTGAATTCCCATACTCATCATCATCATCATCATCCTCATTATTATTATTATTATTATTATTATTATTATTATTATTATTATTATTATTATTATTATTATTATTATTATTATTATTATTATTATTATTATTATTATTCAGCAAAGTCAGGCTTACGGGTTAACTTGAAGGGAATTTGCGTGAGAAGTAATGGTTTAATAACTGTTATTTATATTTTTGATTTTCATCCCTCGTTAAAGGATAAGAAGAGATTGGGGTTAGTCAGTGCTTTTCTAAACCGTTGTCAAGAAATCTATTCTTAAGTAGCGGCAGTCGAGGAACTAAGCAGTGGACTGATTATTAGCTAGCAGGTCAACAAGACTAAAAACTACAGTAGTGAGTTCGATCCTTATTGACCCCCCCCCAAACTAGTGACTTTCTATTTGTACTAATTTTATTATTGATTTTGATACCTGGCATAGAGTGATAGTTAACAAATTCGATTCGTTGAATCATTTAGTGAAGGCAATGCAGTCATCACTTTTTTGACACTGTGTCCTATTCAGCTAAGCTAACTAAATATATAGGCTATCACTAGTCCTTATGTCGAGACTCCAGCAGTGCTCCAAAAATTTGGCATTGTGCCAGACTCGGTCAAGGATAGATAATTCTAAGACAGTGAAATCAGAAGAGAAAAAAACAAGAATAAGAACCTATTTGATTGAGAGGAATTTTTACAAACAAAACCTGTTTTTTGCATTTACTTATGTGTATGATTGGGTGTGTGTATGGGGTCAACAACTGCGATCACAGAACCACATAGGGACTAAACGAATAGTCAGAAGCATTCAATTGAAATATTTTTTGACATTTCATACATATGCTAAGTAATGACCAACGTTCACTCGGACAGATTCAGTAAAATAAGATTGGGGGAAAACATTCCTTGTCAGTTATATATATATATATATATATATATATATATATATATATATATATATATATATATATATATATATATATATATAATAGATCTAAGTGAGAATGAAATGAAACATACCACAAAGAGCTGATGGTTTAACAACATATTGATAACGAAAATGCCTATTCTATATGCTCCACATTTATTATTCATAACGACAAACAAGCACAGTATCCCCACTGAAGACACTAAAAAGAAAAGATATATAAATAGAATAGGAGGAAGATCCTACACCTTAGAAAAGTTGACAACCCCCAAAAATGTCCTAAATAGGAATTTGAAATGAATCGAATCATTCGCCTGAAGGAGCCCAAACAGAGCAGAAACATACACAAGTTTGTGTAGCAAATATTTTACTTCATCATATATATATATATATATATATATATATATATATATATATATATATATATATATATATATATATATATATATATATATATATATATATATATATATGCTTCAAACTATATGAAGGTAAAAAGTATTTTGATAAAATTTTTCTTGATTCATTATCAAATATTGACTAGCAAAAGATATGTTTCGGTTCCGGAATTGCTTCCTCCCCTTATGCTTTGAAACTAATTCAAAAGTATTCATATGAATAAGCAGTCATATATGCGTGTATACGTAGACAGATAAATAGATAGATAAATTAAAGAGGTGATAGCGACAGTAAGAGATGTCCAGATTATATAATTTTTAGTCGTTTTAGTGGATTTTCTATTGACACAACATCGAAGTTTTTCTGAGCTTTACTTCCTCTATTTCTTAAATAATATAAGCCTTAAATTTGATATGCATATATGATTATCTATCTGAAACAGCATAATTATGTGTCTTCTTAAAGGTTTTATAAGCACGTATAAATTCTTGAGCGTGTGTACCTTTGAGACTGACTGTCCTAATAATCTGATAGGTAATTAGGAGATAATCTCCCACTCACTGTTGTTGCCAAAAACTGACATTTATGTGTGCTCATCTACCCACTGTCTGATGATATATGCACGCAATATATGTATGAATATATTCATGTGTGGATATATACATATATATATATATATATATATATATACATATATATATGTGTGTGTGTGTGTGTGTGATTGCATATGTGTGTGTGTGAGTGCGAATGTGTGTGTGTGTGTGTGGAGGGGAGTATGTGTGTTTGTTTGAGTGTGTGTGTCTCTGAGTGTTTTCAGGTGTTTAAATACTCTTACATGGAGGTGGATGATTACATAAAAGAGCAAGATAAATTGAATTGCACACACATATGCACGCATACAGACTCTCTCTCTCACACACACACACACACACACACACCCATGAAACTTTATCTTATAGATTTATTATATATACTCCAAATGATATATGCATCAATTTTCTACAACTTTCCATTCTGTTTTTGTTTTTGTTTACTAACTTTAAAGCAATAAGTCTGTAGAATTGGGTAAGAGCGAAACCGAGACATCAGTAATAGTTGAAGTAGTAATATTACCGGTAGCATTTTCCTCCCCGCTTTGAGCAAACACACAGACACAGAGAAGTTTGACTTCACCAGCAGCAGCCTATTTTGTGCCTCTATGTTCGCAGTACACCATTTCACTTTTTCTGCTTGATGTAGCGTGTCTAAACACAAACAAAGTTTTTAGCCTAATGATAAAAACAGAATCTATTTTAGATTTTTTAATTTTAATTTTTTTTTTTAAGATGTTTTAACGCAATCCCTTCCCTTTCAATGCACTAAATTTAATGATGAATGATGATTATATATAGTGACTCATCTCCTGCATGTGCAGATTGATAGATAGATAGATAGATAGATAGATAGATAGATATTTTTATACTCCATATATTCGATATTTGCATTACCCCAACCGTCGAACAGTCGAAACAAATCCATTTCATTTCCTTTTTATTCATTTTTAGCCATTTGACCAAATTATCATGCGAATAGGTTTTTGGATTAGTATTTCTATATTTTTTTCCAGACAGAAAAACAAAAACATATCAGATATTTCACTTAGATATCTCTTCGTGACAATCAATACTTTCATTTTAACATTCGCTTATTTGTACATTTTCGATCATTTTCCTGCTCTTCCTTGAAATCTACATTCACATACATACGTACATTAAAGCCAAAACTATTAATGCATACGAGTGTGAATAAACATCTTCCATAGTTTCAGCTGATGCATGCGTCTATAAATTTAGATATATACAACTCCATGTATATGTATATATATATATATATATATATATATATATATATATATATATATATATATACATTTGTATAAGCATACACACACACATATATATACATATATATATATATATACGCCTACGAATACATTGTCTCCTATTTCTTTGTTTTTCTCTATATATACAAAATCGTTCTCCTTTTTTAGCAATGCCAACTTCTGCTCCACAAATAACAGAAATGCACATATATAGATTAAGATGTAGATATAGATTCAATACGATAGTGATAACCTCCTTTCCCCATCAGTATTCTCTTCGCCTAATACACATCATCTCAGCACATCCATTCTCTCTTTTGCTCCATCTAAATCTTCGCGAAAGTCTATAATTATACAGCCATCCAGTAGCAACATAACACAGCTTCCTATCTCGACGAAAAGCTCTTCCGTCCATCCGACCGCCCGTCTTTTTCTGGCAAACCCTCTCTCTACGTCAAGTCTTCTTCGAGCCATTATATTCTACTTTCACTTTCCACTTTCACTTTCACTTTTACTCAAGCTTTTATATAGTCATCATTCTTATGTGTATGCTTACGCTGAACATCTATGCGTGAGAATATATGTCTTTACATGTAATAAACTTTCATACAAATACATATTAGTGCGCCATTATCTGCATTCACCCGTAGGTGAAGCTAAAAGCTTCTACCACCCGCATGCTCTCTTCCCTCGTTCCAGTCTCACCTTTTAATCATCATATATCTCTTCGATTCTTTCTTCTATATTCTTCTCCGTATCTGATTTCCTATAAGTATGTTAGTAAATACACGAGCAACGCAACTCAGTTATCTACTTGATCATCATCCTCTTTCTTATGAGTATTATTATCTTTTAAAATTGTTTTTCACTATTCACAATATAACTACATATTGTTCTTTACTTTGTGTACATTTGTATCGTCTTCCATTGCATCTTCTCTCTCTATATATATATATATATATCTATATGTATGTCTATATATATATATATATATATATATATATATATATATATATATATATATATATATATATATATATATATATATATATATATACACACAGTATATGCAGTACAAATCGGGCTAGCTGTATAACATAATATAATAATATATCAATGATATAAAGCCACTTCTGAAATGTAATGGATTTATTTCATAGATTTGCCTGATGAGGCTCGAAGAGGGCAAAAACATGAGCTAGTTTGTGTAGTGAATGCACATTCTACTATATATATATATATATATATATATATATATATATATATATATATATATATATATATATATATATATGTATATATATATTCACTCCTATTGATTTATGTATGTATTTATGTGTCTATGTTAGTATACAGTGTCCATACAAGGACAGACCATAAGATTTTGATCAAGTGATTTTGGCTATTCGTCTAGTCACTTCCAAGATCCAAGATATAAATGGTTTGGGGCAAAAACTATATTTATGGGCGTGGGTTGTATTTTTTTTTTTTTTTAATCAATATCTAAATTTTGCTTTTACGGCATTTGTGTGCGAAGATGACAGTATACACAAGGCAACAACCTATGGAGATTTTTCTTTGGGCAGAATATATCAATAAGTTGAAGAATACTTTAAAAACCCAGAACCGTGATTAGAGAATACCTTTGAATTCTCATTGCAATGTTGAGGTTTTCATAAACCCGAAGCAGAAAGTCCTCTCTCTCTAATCGTCAGATTCACTGCATCTATTTCTTTTCTGTACGTATTTAATTTCACGGGTATATATATATATATATATATATATATATATATATATATATATATATAGCGAGAGAAAGGTAGATGAACAAATATATCTACACATATTTCTGTCTATATACATATATAGAGAGAGAGGTTGAGAGAAACAGAGAGGGTATGAGAGAGTGAGAGAGTGAGATGAGATATGAATGCGTATGTATGTTATAGATACGTGTAAATGATGTGTGAAATACATATGTGAGAAAGAATCCTTGTCGCTTTTTTTATTTCCTGATTTTGGGCACGAAAGCCAAATTAAAACCTTTTTGCAATAGGTGCCAACAAATTTCAAGGCAATGATCCGATACTAAAACGTGAATCAGTGTTGGATCGGAGAATAAAAATAGTGCAGAATGAATGGCAGAATCAGGTGAAACTAATTCTGATGTTAAGATCGAAAAGAGGGTTAGGGTTTTCCGTGCGGTCAGCTTGATGTCCAGTTTATCTGACCGAACAGCTGTGTCCAGTGAAACAGATTGGCAATCGGAAATGGCAAAAGGAACGCAAAACGGAAAAGTGACCAGTGGGAGGGCGGTGGTCAAAAGAAAGAAGAGTTCTGATAGGGTGGGAGAAGAAAAGATAAAGGGGGTTGAATGTGAGGAAGATGTTGAAGTTAAAGATATAGAGAGCGGCAGAGAGAAAGGGGAGTTCTGAAAGAAAGAAAGAAAGAAAAAAAGGAAGAAAGGAAGAAAGAAGATGAAGAAGGAAGAAGGAAATGAATGTGATGAAGGAGAGAAAGTTGAATGTATAGAGATGGACATAGAGATAAAGAAACAGAAAGAAATTAGGGGAGATTGCAGATGGAATGATAACAAGGGAGCGATTGTGGGGGAAAAGTGAAGGAAAGGGTACAAAAAGGAAGAAGAAACTGAAGGAAAAGCCAAGAGAAAAGTTGAAGAATATTTTTCCGAAAAGTCGTCAAGGAAAATACGATTGAAGAAAAGAGTGTTGGAAGGGGAAAGAAAGAAGAGAACTAAATGAAGGAGAAAGTGATGAGGAAAACGAAAGTATTTGGTGGAAAGAAGGAGAATAAAAAGGGAAAAGAGTGAAGGAAAACGAGTGCAGGAAAGAAAAAAAAGGGTTTAGCAAAAAGAAAGAAAAATACGGTGAACAAAAAGGCGTAAAGGAAAACGGTAAGAAAGGGAGAAAGGGTAGAAAAGAAGGAGAACGAGTTAAAGGAATGAAATTAAAGAAAAAAGAGAAAGGAAACGTCAAAAATAAAGGAATAAAAGGGTAAATGAAAAGGAGGAGAAAGGAGGAAGGGAAGTAAATATAAACGGAAAAGAAGCAGACGAGCAAGTGGTAGGAGAGTGACGTAAAAAGATGAAATATGTCTAAAAGAAGCGGGCGGTCTCCTAGGAAGAAGGAACGGAAAAAGTATGAAGACGAGACAAGAAGCAAAAAAGAAAAAGTAAAAGACGAAAGTAAGAAAGCAAAATGAGGTCACACAGAAGATGGAGAAGAAAATCCATAAATGACTGCATGAAAATAGCGCGAAAATCGAAAGAACGTTGTTAATGGTGATGTGTAATACTAGTAAGGTCCAAGGAGAGCAATGGGGAACGGCGGCAGGAGGGCCAGTAGGGGGGACTAGGAAGCTGTCTGGGGATGTTTTAGGGGGTGGTGGTAAAGGTTTAGTTTTTGGAAAAGCATTACTAGTGAAAGCAAGCCAAAGATTATACGTGGAAAAGCTAGAAGCTTGAGAAAATGCGACGAAGGTAGATGCTTGGAGTAAAATAACTATCGGCTAGAATTAACCAAGAAAAGAATGAAGGATGCAAAATGGACGTTGTACCGGTGATTAGGATCAAATGAAGAAGAAGAAGATGGAGCTGGAGAAGGAGGAGGAAGGGAATCTCTCAAAGATGGAGAATGTGTGAAGAAGATGAAGACGAGGGCAAGAAAAAGAAAACATCATGACAGTAACCAGGAAGAAAGGTGAGACGAGAGATGTACGAGATTCTCGTAATGTATTCCTTGTAATATGACGTGATTAGACTAGATTTGTTTAGAGACTAAGAGACGAATGGGACTTTTTTGTTGTTTGTTCTCTTGTTAAGGAAAGGGGTCAACGGAGCTGATAGAATAGTCCGGTAGGGGAATATCCAGAGATCTGTTCAAGACTAGAATTGTTTAGAGTCTAGGTGAAGAATGGGACTTTTTGTGGCTCGTTTTGTTGTTAAGGAAGAAGGTCAGTGGGGCTGGTAGAATTGTCTGGTAGGGGAATATCCAGGGGTCTGTTTAAGGTTAGATTTGTTTAGAGACTAAGAGAGGAATGTGGCTTTTTGTTGCTTGTTTTCTTGTAAAGGAAAGAGGTCAGCGGGGTTGGCAGAATTGTCTGGTGGGGAAATATTCAGGGGATTCGTTCAAGACTAGATTTGTTTAGAGACGATGAGACAAATGAGACTTTTTTGTCGTTTGTTTTCTTGTTAAGGAAAGGGGTCAACGGAGCTGGTAGAATTGTCCAGTAGAGGAATATCCAGGGGTTTGTTAAAGACTAGATTTGTTTAGAGTTCAATAGACGTGTGGAACTTTGTTGTTTGTTTTTCTTGCCGAGGGGGAAGGATCAACAAGACTGGTAGAATTGTCCGGTAGGGGAATATCAAGGGATTTGTTTAAAACTAGATTTGTTTACAGTACAAAAGATGAATGAAAGTTATTTGTGGTTTGGTTTTTCTTTTAAGGAGATGAATCAATGGGACGTGTATGATGGTCCGTATTGGGTTAATCCACAGTTTGTTTTTTTTACACTTAGCCATTGGTCACACATGCTACACACTAATCATATAATCTATAGTTTTAAACGCTCGCGTTACTGTTTTCAATTTTTTATGTGTATTTATTTTTTTTTTTTTTTGTCTTATTATTTTTTTAGAATTTATCGCGAATCCCCGATTACCATTCCCTGATCGTTAGATCAACGTGAATCGAAAATAGAGAAAATAACTCTGGCGAGATTTGAACTCGCAACTTCCCTCCTCGGGGCCTTGTCCCTTCATCGCAGCTGCCGAACTGATTAGGCCACTGGAGCCAACCAGTTACAGTTGCAAAACGGGGGTTAATGTCTAAGCCCTCGTTTTATATTACTGCTGAAAAGATAACCACTAGGAGACGTCACTCAGAATCACAAATGTTGTTCCCGGAAGATGCGCTTCCAAAGATTTTAATGAGCTTCTTTTTTTTCAAAATTGTCTGATTCTCTCAGATGATGCATTGATTGTCACGATTCATTTTCGACTATTTTTTTCTCTCTATTTTCAAATGTCACTGGAGGCTAATTCTTCATTTCCGATCCCTTCTCCATTTCCAAACGGCTGAACTTAGGGAAAGGCAACAAAATAAAACTGGAGTAAAAACTAGTGAAAAGTTGATAATGACATTTTTTTTTCATTATTATTATTATTATTATTGTCTTGGCTGATTGACATGTGTTAATTTGTACCGAAATTTTTAAAGAGCTTTTTTCTACTTGGCAACCCCCAAAATTGCACTCAAATACCTCTTGCTGATACTTCGTTTGGGGCCCTCTCATCGTACACGAATGCTCCCTCTTCACCTTCTTAAGATTAAAATTGAGTTCACCTAATTCTACTGTTCACCTCTCATTCGAAAAATAAGGATTCTCCCCCACCTTGACTGCTTGATTTCTTCTTTTTTTTTAATTGTTGAATACTTGCCTTGAATTTTCTGTCACGTGTCGTGAATCGTTTTAACTTGGCTTTGAAAATCAAATCATTGGAAACAGACGACATGCATTAGTCCACACGTCACTGGCGTGCACGCAATTTTTAAGTAGATAAATAAATATATACATATAATCTAAAGTAACCATTACAGGAATAGTGAAAGAACATCTTTTTTTCTGTCAGTTCTTTTCCAGATTTTGATTTATTGACTTTCCCATTAATTACTTGAACATTAATTGAATATTCACCGACCAATATATATATATATGTGAACATGCTTACATGTTATCAAGCAAAGCTGAAATCATGCACTGAATTCTCTCTCTCTCTCTCTCTCTCTCTCTCTCTCTCTCTCTCTCTCTCTCTCTCTCTCTCTGTCTCTCTCTCTCTCTCTCTCTCTCTCTCTCTCTCTCTAGTCTCAAAACATTTACTCAAAGTTGACATCACACGAACCGAACCACTATCTCACTTTCACAGAACATATTTGTTTAAATCTGATATAACGCACACTAAATGTGTTTACATTCCACCCCTTTCTCCTCTTCCCTCTCTCTCTCTGTTTATATATATATATATATATATATATATATATATATATATATATATATATATATATATATATATATATATATATATATCCCTTTCTCTATCAATCTATCTCGTCTTTCCTGTAAACACGTGTTTTCACATGTTTTTATTACATGTACCGAAGGTTTCTCTTTCTCTTTCTCTCTTTCCCCCACTCGAATTTTTTAAATCTATCATGACACCTATCAAGGTTGGTCACTCTCTCCCTGATCCTCTTTCTCCATCTCCTTTTTCTATTCCTCTTTCACTCACTCACTCACTCACTCACTCTCTCTCTCTCTCTCTCTCTCAAAATAATATAAGTACTTATCAGAACTCGAGAACACACGCATCGAAAGTTTCCCCTCCTCTTCCCCTCTCAAATCACAAGTATTTACATAAATTTGACACTACGCGCTCGAAACTTTTCTTCCTCTCTTTCTTCATTTTCAGTCTCTTATAGATAGATAGAGGCGGTGCATCAGTTTGTCAATCAATCATCCTGTCTCAATCTGTTGATCTCTTAGGGTCGCCACTTATCTACGACTTAAATTGAATAGAAGGGAAACGTTTCCTCTTCAAATTCTCCCATCCTTCACGACATCTTCAACTCAGTCTCTCTCACTCTCTCTCTCTCTCTCTCTCTCTCTCTCTCTCTCTCTCTCTCTCTCTCTCTCTCTCTCTCTCTCTCTCTCTCTCCCTCTCTCTCTCTCTCTCTACACACACACACATACACACATATATATAGAGAGAGATAGATAGATAGATAGATAGACGGATAGGTTCACTGATACCATGCTCAGAATGTCTTTAAAACAGTGACACACAATTTGAATGTTTTAAATGTAAGTTGTCCCTTTTGATGTAAATTACAAGCTAAGATCCTTATGTTTAAATACATTTTCAGTTGCTTAACACACACACACTCAGACGCACGCGCGTACGCACACAAACGCACACACATACACGAGCAAATTAAAAGGCACTGACAAATAGAAGAGTAGCACAGCGTCATACTTCTGAATGTAGAAGGGGCGCCGGCAACTTTCGCAACCTTTTTTTTGTAACCTTTTGCCAGGCTAAGTTAGGAGCTTTGTAAATATCTGCACATAGCTACACCGAAAAGTAAACGTTCTCTCTCTCTCTCTCTCTCTATATATATATATATATATATATATATATATATATATATATATATACACACATATATCCTTCTCTCTCCCTCTTTCACGTAACGCACATGCATACGCACACTAGTACAAACCCACTAATTACGATAATAACCTTTCAATCAATTTAATATTAAGCTCTTTCAACAAGAATTTTATGATCTTTAACCTGAAGACTTTATCATAACGGCTCTCAGAAGTCTTTGGTCTTTGCATTACCATTCTCGTCAATTAGAACCGTTAATACCATCTTTTATAAGGACAATTAATTAAAATATATCGCTCATCTTCGCTTGCAATCGATGTAAGCACAATTCAAGCCAAATCAATACTTCTACTAACCACCATCTGTTTAAGGATTTTACAGGCAAAATATAAAAAAAAATTATCTAACAACGTTTACTTCGAAATGATCATATAAAGTTTATATCAATGTAGATAGGTACGTAAATGTGGATATATGTATTTACATGAATCTATGCAGAGCAGGAATGATGACATATATACAGAGCTTACAGTAATATAGATGTGTGTGTGTGTCTGTGTGTCTGTGTCTGTGTCTGTCTGTCTGTCTATCTGTCTTGGTGTGTGTGTGGTCAGTGCTAGTTGTAAAGGGTATGCTTTAAAAAAATCCATAATGTGGGACCTTAGTCGGGTTTGAAATCTAATTAATAGCACCTTATTCAGACTTGGACATGTTTCGGCTACTGAAATAGATAGATAGATAGATAGATAGATAGATAGATAGATAGATAGATAGGAATGGGTTAAGTTGAAGTGACAGTTGAAAATAAAGTCGAATAGATAATATGTAACATCGGCATTATGAAATTTGAATAGGAATGAAACGTTGAAGAAAAACAATTTCAAATAATGTCTTTAAAAGTCTATTTTATCTTTATTGTGAATTTTGGTCGAATTTCGTATAATTCGGACTGACAACGCGTGAAGTGGTCGTCGACAATTTTTCTTCTTATTTATCAAATGTATTTTTATGCGTTTGCAAATAGCGAAAAAAAAGCCTGAGACCAACCTTAAGAGGTGCTCGGAGACGCACGCTTATTCTTCTACGAGCGCACATAATAGCCATAATGTAAACACAAGCACGTGTGTACACTGCAGAGATATACGCAGAAAATGTATATAACACTCTAACATATCTACTTAAGAGTTGAGAGCAAATGACAATGTGAGGCAACCAGAGACAATTCAAATATTACTACATTATTTTTTCGGTAGAAGTGGAATATGATTAAATTCTCTGGTGAGGCTGATGTTCATTTTTTAGATGTACAGTTAATGGTTTAAAAATTGTTTGGGTATTTTTTTTTTGTTGGAGAGTGTTTATTATTTATTTATTTATTTATTTATTGCTTTATGTTTTCTGCTTTCAAAAGTTCTAACTATTTTTATCATTTTTTGTCTCTTTTGTTTGTTTATTTGTTTGTTTCCCTCCCAAATTTCACTTTCCTTGAACATTCTCTTTTTATTTTATTTCTTATTTTTCTATAGTTTTTGCTTCCTTTTTTCTTTGCTTTTTTAAGTTATCAACAATATGCTTCACCTGTTATCCGAAAGTAAAGTGTTCCTATGAAAGAAAATCTCCTTAAGCTGAAATTGCGTAAAGCGAAGAAGCAATTGCTATTAATTCATATCAGGAATTTTTTTGTGTTCCCACGACCAAAGCATAACCTTCTATCTCAACCAGTTTTACCCTAGGCGTAATCACCTTATGAGCTCTCTCAGGCTTTTCTGATACCATGAAGCTGTGGCTTCGAAACTTTGAAAACCAAGGACCCTTTCAATAAAAGAAATATTCAGACAGATCCCAATTTTCAGCATTTAGTTGTTAGACTGTAATCAATTAAGTACAATCGTAGACTATTTTGGACCTTTGAAATTCATATCAATTCTACATAGAATACATATTTTGGGGTTCTAATAGATGGTACAGGTCTGTGTACAATAATCATGTTTTTTGATGGTTCTGTGATGAATGATATTGTTTCTCTGTCATAAGATTTGCAATGTCAGGCTTAGAGGACCCGCTACGGACTCGAGCATTATTTGTTGGATCCTCAGTGGTCTGCGGATCCCATTTTCAAAACTGCTGCTGTGGCACATTTTGCTAGCGGATACACAAAAACAAATCAAGGTAAACGGCAGAATCCCACAGACACAGTTAGAAGCAATACCAGCCTTCATGAAAACTGAGTGGCGTAAAACGAACTTCCATAAAGCAGGGGGTACCTCCAATTTGTTTTTGTTTATTTTGTCTACTTGTCTATTTAGTTCATTTCATTTTTTTTTCAGCCATTCACTGGCTTTCTTTTCTACTTTCACTTTTATTTTTTCATTTCATTTTACGATATCTTTTCAAATCTTCTTTCCACGTCATCCAAATTTCAATTGAACGACAGTAGCCACTAAAGGTGACAAAATGTTCTATCCTTTTTCATATACGTGTGTGTTTATGTGTTTGTGTGTGATATACAGATTTTGCCTATTGATACATAGATTGGCATCAGTACTCCGCTAGGCCCCACGAGAAAAGTTTGTGGAAAACTTCAGTAATATCATAAATAGAATTTATTCTGACCCCATCTATTCTTTGATGGTTTTTTTTAATAATTTTGAATTTTGATGCTACGGTTGTTTAATTATTGACTGTGATCGAAAGCTTTTAACTCTTTCAATAAGATTTTGGTCACTCACGTTTTTTTTTTACTTACTTTTTTCCATCTGATTATCTCCGTCCTTCGCTTCTTCCTTTTCGTTTTTTTTTTCCTTCTTTTCCAATCTAATTAAGTATACCATTCTTGTTATTTGGCTAATCGGTTAGTTGCAGCGCAAATAATGGACTGGGTGAGCCAGGTTCTAACTTCGACTGGGACTGAAACTAGCACTAAGGCCCTCGGGAAATGCATTAATCTATCTTTCTCTTCCCCTCCCTCCCAGTTATGGGTAAAATAGCAAAAGATGAAGTGAATGACGCCCCTATCCGCCTCTACCTTTATTCACCATATGTCAAACCGCTAAAGAACTAGCTGAGGTAGAGATACGTGTGATATGTAGAGCCCAGGCAGGAGTAGTTGATGTCAGCGTAAGGGCTCTACTGTACTTTTTCTTGTTAATCCTTCATTTACGCTTTTATCTTCTTTTAGAAAATCTGATTAAATCTAAAGTCTGCTCAATAGAAATCTTAGCTAGCATCAAGGGTATTACAAATCAATTTTCTTTCATTTGTTCATTCAGGCTTGCAATAACCCGAACTTTTTTGCACGTTTCGATCGATATGCTCTCCGGCCCTCATCTGATAGCATTCACCTCTTATTATCTATGCACTCATTGTATTTTCACACCAGTAGCAAATATATTTTCATGATAAAATTCCTTAAACTTCCAAGTCACATCTCATATAAGTGTATGTGTATGTGTGTATCATTAATTGTATTTATATATATATATATATATATATATATATATATATATATATATAAACAACACCTGATGAAAGATTTGTTGGCGGCACATTTTTTTATTTTTGCAACAGTATGTATATGCAATTATATATCGATAAATGATTATTTCAATAATAGTATAACTATTTATATATACAAGCGTATATCATAGGTCGATAACTATATCTAAAAAAAATATATACTAGGTGTTTGCAAAATTTTCCTGTGAAAAGCTGGTTTTTAACTACCTTTCCAGTCTCTTGATTTCAAAAAATCGTCCCGGAAACTTTTGCATACGCCTGATAAGTGCATGTTAATAACGATAGATAAATAATCATACACATAAGTACATCAACAGAAAGAAACTTTGATAGTTATCCAACAAAACTTCTTTGGGTAAGCTTATTTGTTTTTATACCTTTTGTGATTATATTATTCTATGATTTTCATTTCTGTCCTTTGATTCTACGTATTCCTTGTCACTTTAAAGCTGCGTTCGATGTGCTTTTTAATCTTTCTTTCTAACCAACACCTTTTCCTTTTTCTTTATCTCTCTTTTCAGGCTGGACAGTGTGTTGGGAAGTTTTGCAACTTATGCTCGCTTGAAAGGGCGGTACGATGATGACTGGATCGACAGGTTGAACCACCTTTACACAACAATAATCTTTATTATCTTCACCATTGTTGTGAGCACCAAGCAGTATGTTGGTGAGCCGATTCACTGCTGGTGCCCGGCACAGTTCACGTCCGGACACAGAGATTACGCCAACAATGTGTGCTGGATTTCAAACACGTACTATGTCCCTTTCGAGGAACGAATACCGTTACACCGTGAAGGAAAGCAACAGAAAGAAATCGGATACTATCAATGGGTTCCCATGATTTTACTGTTCCAGGCCTTACTATTCAAAGTCCCCTGTATCTTATGGAGGATTCTCGGCGCTTCCGGGGGCGTCAACCTGGACAAAATCGTTACTTTAGCAGCTGACACACAGTTCGTCGCACCTGAAGACAGGGAAAGAACTATAAAACACATCGTTCGCTATATGGACCGTTGGCTTGAGAACGCAAGGGAGTACCGGTCGGGATGCCTGATACGAATGCGTCAGACTCTCTCCAAGTACTGTTGCATTGTATGGGGAAAACGCTACGGGAATTACCTCTTTATTATTTACATGGTTATCAAGATTTTTTACATGGGAAATGCCGTGGGACAACTTTTCATTCTGAATGAATTCTTAGGCACAAACTACAATCTTTACGGATTTGAGGTCCTCAGCCATCTTGCAAATGGCGACGACTGGACCGAATCGCCACGATTTCCGCGTGTTACTATGTGTGACTTTGAGATTCGGCAAATGCAAAATGTTCATAAATATACCGTTCAGTGTGTGCTACCGATCAATCTCTTTAATGAGAAGATTTTTATTTTCATCTGGTTTTGGTTAGTATTTGTCTCAACCTTTAGTGCCGGTAATTTCCTGATTTGGTTTTATGCAATGGTATTTCGTCAGCACCGTATAAGATATTTGAAAAAGTTCCTGCGAGTTAACGAATGCTACAAGACTGAACTAGACAAGAAAATGGCAGTAAAATTTGCCGACCAGTATTTGAGGCACGATGGGATATTTGTATTAAGGCTCGTTGGCAAGAACGCCAATGATGTTCTTGTATCGGAGTTGGTTCTCCAATTGTGGAACCACTACAGAAATAAACCACTTTTCCGGCATGCAAACCCCATTAGTGATGACAACAGTAATGTTTGACTAGCCGTCAGGCAGCTAATTAAATTCCTTCAATTAAAACAACACTCGCGTCTATTACGACTTCTCTGGCCCGTAGAGAGTGACCACAGAGTTATACTAACTGGAAGAGCTCTACAAACACAACGCCAACCAAAATGTCGCGAAGCAAACGATATTAAAAAGGAACGTTGCCAACGAAGTTATACAACTACTACTACTACTACTACGGCTACTAAACATAAACCTACTACTAATAATATTACCACTAAACCTAATCCTTATATTACTAATACTACTGTTACTACGAATAGCTGTGGACAGCCAAACGTAAAACTGATTAAAAAATAAAATGAAATTTAATTATTTGGTAATTAATTAAATAATTAACCCCCAAAAACAACAAAACTAGTGAAAATGAAGGAAGAAAGGAAGAAAGAAAAAAAGGAAAGTAAAAAATATGAAAGAACGAGAGGAAGTAAGAAAGAAAGGGAGGAAGAAAGGATGTTTTAAACAAACAAGTTTATGCACATATATATATACTTATACTTATATATATATACACACACAAGTAGATCTGTAAATTTTATATATATATGCATATATATGTATATGCATGTATATAGATATACCTATATATATATGTATATATATATATATATTTAGCCAAGTTGTTTCATATTTTTTGTTGTTTTTTTTTAGAAATAAGTAATCCATTTTTCAGAAGCCAAACATTATCACAGTAAATGAGAATAAAGAAATTCTTTAATTTCTTTTTATTTAAATTTAATCATTAAATGTAAAATCATTCCTACAGAAAATAAATTTTGATTTTTGATTTGTTTCGATAAAAAAAGTGCGATATTTTATTTGTTTTATTTTTTCTTTTATTTTTGTTTTGTTTTGTTTGTTCTTTTCTTTTTTTGAATTTTTTCATTAGATTTTTTAAAAAACTTAAAAAATAAAGTAAGGAATTATATATACAGGTACATAAGCTTTCTTTATAAATAAATTCTTTTTTTAATAAAAAGTATTTTCCTTTCATTTGATTGTTGCTAAAAAGAAGAAATAATGTCCTGAACTCCTCGGATGCAAATATACAATTTTTTTATTTTTTTTTTTTATGTTGTTGTTTTTGTATGTTTTGTTATCCTTTCTTTGATTCTCCTTTTCCTCATTTATTTTCTAAATAATTTATTTTCGTTTAAAATTAATTTTTTAAAAAATTTGGTTTAGAATCTTTGAACAAATCACATTTGGAAAATCGAGAAAATTTCAAGCTTTACGTTGGTCTAACAACAACAACATTAACAACAATAATAATGATAATAATAATCGCAATGATGATGATGAAGATGATGATGTCGTTGAGGGCGATAGAGAATTACACCATGGAAAGAGGGTTAAAATTCTTGAGAACAGTGGCGAGAAAAAGTGCGGCTTATAAAGTAATGATTGAGAAAAGGAAGGTACAAGAACCGGAAGAGGAGTTATAAAGTAGACCTGATTGATATCCTATATTAAACAATAATAACAATAGTAATAATAGTTATAATAACATCCGTAATAACTAAAGTATAAGGATAACAATAACAGTAACAAAATCAATGTAATTAACAATATCTTTATTGTGATGATTTCAATTCTGTGAAGAAGATGATGTAATGGTACCAATGGCCATTTTGTATAAAAAGTAATATTAATTACCCCCACAACCCTTCTCCTCTGAAACTGAGCCAAACTGATCGAGACTTTCGTTAATCGGGAAAAACAAATTTAGACATGCCAAATATTGAGAGGAACAAAATATTAATACAAACATTACAGAAAGAAAGAAGGAAGGAAAGAAAGCAGGAAAGAAAGAAAGGAACAAAGAAACAAAGAAAGAAAGAGAGAAAGAAAGGTGCAAATGAGAAAGAAAGAAAGAAAGAAAGTGAAAAAAATTGACTAACCAATAACAAAGAGGTAAAAAAAAAAAAGTTTTAAAAAAAAGGGTAAAAATAATTTTTTTAAAGAATTTTTTGTATACTCTAAGTAAGAAACTAAAATTTGGATCGATTCCAAATTCAACCTCAAAATCCCAGATTTAAAAAAAAAAAATCTAAAAAAAACCCACAAAAATGCAAAAACATTTTCTCAAAGATTCCAATTTTTCGGCAGAGAATAATAATAATAAATAACGTAGCTGTTTAGTTTGAAAAAAAAAAAAGAAATACAAAAAATAATTTTTAAAAAAGTAGAAAAAACTGAAAAATTTTAAATCACAGAGCTAAAAAAAAGAAAAAAATATGTAAGAACTGATAATAGTAATAATGATGACAATAATAATCATAACAATAATAATAAAGATAATGATAATACTAATGATAATAATAACAATGGTGGTGATGAAGATCTAAGAAAACCAATCATGCCCACCTCATTAATTAACCCAGCAATAACATTTAAAGCCCATAGAAACAAGACAAAACAGAATTTAAAAAAGAGAGAGAGAAAGTGACAGAGAGAAAGTGACAGAGTGAGAAAGTGTTAAAAATTTGTTTACAGCTGATCACAATAATTGAATGAGTGACATATAGTCTATGCCAAATGTTTCCCTGGATCGATGAAAGTAACACTCAACTACACTCATTTACATAGGTATAGTATACACACACACACACAGGTATATACACGAATACACACATACACATAGATATATCTATGTATATAAATATATGTGTATATATACATATATATATATATATTTATATATATATATGTAAATGTATATATTATACGTATACTAATATAAACAAATAAATCTGAAACAAAACATTGAAACACAATTAATTACATTCATATCAATTTGAATTAGTACATAGATGCATATGAATGTATATTTGCATACATATATATATATATGTATATAAATATATATATATATATACATATATATACATATATATATGTATATTAATACCTTCTACTAAAGATTATCTGTACCTATAATATATATGTGAGAATAAACATATATATTACATACATGTAGATAGATGGATAGAAATACACATACAAATAATATGCATATGATCATTTATCTTATATTCATATGCACACAGAATATGTATATATATATATACATGTATATATATATATAAATATATATATATGTATATATATATTCATAAGATGACATACACTCAGGTTTATGAACTTACATTTAGAATTCCACAAATTTGAATCTCTACTAATAAGTGATAAACTAAATAATTTAGAAAAAACAATGATTTCATCAAAATAGACATTGAAAAAAAAATTAACACTATGAAAAAATATTATTACTTTATTATCACAACTAAAAAAAATTATTGATAATGACAACAAAAATTACGCTCTTACATCTGATTCGCCGTCCATTGATATAAATTGCTCATCGTCCGAGTGCAGCCTCAAGAGGGGTGAATTCCTGGCATGCATGGTTGCTATGGAAATACAGACAACCATAATTCCTACTTTCACTTTCACTTTTGACTGTTTCTTGGACCAATGAGAGGAAAGAGGCCAGTCACTCTAATTTTACAACCACCAAATGCTGACACTACACAATACCTTACTATAGTACTATATATATATATATATATATATATATATATATATATATATATATATATATATATATATATATAATGTTAAACTCAGTGCTAGTATTATTACTATTATTACTACTAAAACTACTACTGCCACCTCTATCATTACTAACATCACCACAGCTACCACAGATGTGTAAACTGTATGACTACCGCTGCTGATATTACAATTAATACTGCTCCTGCAATTGTAAATTATTATTATTACTATTATTATTATTATTATTATTATTATTATTATTATTACTATTATTATTATTATTATTGACTTATTTCAAATTATTATTGCGAAACATTATCAGTTATTATTATTTGATTTCTATCATTACTATTATTATCATTGTCAATTATCATCATCATTCTTCTTATTTTATTATTATTATTATTATTATTATTATTATTATTATTATTACGACTGCTACTACTATTATTATTATCATTATCTTTATTAATATCATTTTATTATGCTTATTCTTATCATTACAAAAATTATCTAATTGTATTTTATGAAATATCATATCATTCTAGGTGTCCCTCCTTTTTGGGACTTTATCTTTTATGCAATATTCATAGACGTTTAGATTTTAGCCGACGATATTATATATTACAATAATATAATGGTCATAATAATCAACATATATGCATATATATATATATAGATATATATATATATATATACACACACATATATATATATACATATATATGAGATGGAACTTAGATAGCAGAAAGTAAATTACGAATATAATAATAATAATCACCATTCCTCCCTCACCCTTCCCCCTCACCCTTGTTTTTATTTTTTTTGGTTTTTACATTTGTTTATTATTATTGTTATTGCTGTTGCTTTTTCATTCAATTACATTTGCTTAATTAATCAAGTATATTATTTGCTATATACAATTTAGTAAAAAAACAGACTTGAAAACAAGATGAAAACTTTTGATTTTTTTTCTATTATTGGATGGAATATTTTAACACATTATTTTTATTATCAGTTATGACTAGTTTTCACCTTCGTCTTTGACATTTAGTTGTTTTTTTATCATCTTAAATCTTTCAGTTTTTTTTATGGAGTCAAAGTTGTGATAAAAAACAACTGAAAATCAAAGATGAAGATAAAAACTCGTCATAATCAATAATGAATATAAAAGATGAAAACCGTTTCTGTTTTTTTTTTTTATTCCCAGTTTAAAAGCATCAAAATAAAAAATAAATGTTTCACACTAAAAAATAAATAACCTCTTTTTCTCAAACTTTTCGTAGTCCAATACTTATCAATAAAATTCATATACAATCCTTTCTTCTATCTAACCTCTTCTTTTTTAGCGCTGGTTACAGTCCCAAAACTCACAATAATTTTTTTATTAATTTTGATTCTTTTAAAACTAAGTGCGTGCACTTGAGGCCTTGTGTGATTGCTTTTTTGATTTTTTTTTTATGCTGTAATACTGTTTCTTCATCAGAAACTATCTATATTCAATGCAGCAGTACTCCTATTAATTTTAACATTTACCCATTATTAATATTGTTATTATAGACATACATTAATATTGTTATTATTAGAGTTAATACAATAAGTATTTAAATTATTTATAACTGTTAAAAATATGATTTCCTTATGGATACTATAACAACTGTGATTTTGTTATGATTTACATCGAGAAAGTAATTTAATCAGGAAAAAAAAAGAGAGGTTATTTATTGTTCAAAGTGTTGCTTTTGTTGTTGTTGTTGTTGTCGTTATTATTATTATTATAATTATTATTATTATTATAATTATTATTATCATAATTATTATTATTATAATTATTATGAGTACTATTATGAAATATTTTATTCCAACTCCTATAAAGTTCTTCAAAAAATTTTATCGATCATTATATTAATGCTATAGTTACTAATATCATTACCACTATGAATAATGTTATAATTATTTTCCTTGACAATTATTATAATTATGATTATCGTTATCATAATTATTCTTATAATTATTATATTAACTGCTACTGCTACCACTTTCAATAATTATAACTACACTAAATGTACTACTGCTACAACCACTACCATCACAACTAGTACTACTAATACTACTTAAATTATTTTTTTTTAATTTTTTATTTTCATGAAGAAATGAGAGAGTGCGTGTAAGTTGGAATGTGTTTATACAGTCTTTTTTTTTTTAATTTTTTGAATTCTGCTTTGTAATAAAAATACTAGATTTTGATCGGATCGAACCCCCACCCCTAAAAAAAAAAAGAAAATATTTCTTTTTTTTATTCTTTTTTTATAAAAAAGCAAAACAAAAGAAAACAATGTGAGATTTATGTTTGTTTTTTTTTCTGACCCACCCAACCCAATTGTTTTTTTTCTAAATTCTCCTTTTTTTGATCATGATAATAATAATTTTACAAATGAAAAAATATGCAAAAATATTATTATTTATAAATATTTCATACGTATTTGATTTGAAACAAAAAAAAAACAATTAAAATTAAAGGACGTGTATGATGTGTCTTTTACAGATGACACAACAACGCCGTAATATGTGAATATAATCGAAAAATAGTAATTAAAAAAAAAAGAAAAAAAAGAAAAATTGATAAGATACTCCCTAAACAAAAAAAAAGGGATTTTTAAAAAAAAAACTTTTTAAAAAAATAGTACCAAAATTCTACTATTAATACAACATCTACAGCTCTCCATTCTTCTAACTTTGAGAATAAATTGGCTAGGAGGACTCTTTTGTTAGCTCTCTCTCTGACCGTGTAAGCAACACGGTCATCTAGGGTTTGAGTCATGGAGCACAAATCTGCCCAGAGCGGTTAGTACATTTATGTACTAGAAAAATCCGCAATACCAAAGGTATCTACTACTACTAATACTACTACTACTACCACTACTACTACTACTACTACTACTATAATTATTATTGTTATTGTTATCATCATTATTATTATTATTATTCCATTTACTCTGACTAAAGGAAGGGAGAAAAATGTATAGCCTCTAACGAAACACAATTATGAATGATTTGAATAATTAAAACGTTTTTGATTCAAATAAAATGTAGAATTAAAAAAAAAAAATGGAGTTATGAGTGTCTGTTTTATGTTTTACCCTTTTGATGTTGCGAGAAAGTCTGATCAAGAACATGACGACAGAGTGTCCAACCGACTGACTAACAGAGACAGACGGATTGGACTGAAGGACTGATGCCCTTGAAGGACAATTTCCCTCTGAAGACAATTTATCCCAAAGAAATTTCTCCTGGGGACTTTTGCCTCCATTGACAATTTCAGAGGACAAAATTAACAACAAATTTTTACACTACACTGCATTGATATTTCCTTGAAACCTTTAACCTATCCCTAAACTTAACCCTAACCCTAACCCATCCAAAACTTTTTGCTGAAAATTGTCCTTGGTAGCAAATGTCCTAAGGGGAAATCTCATAAGAGATGATTGTCCTCAGAGAGAAACTGGTTTTAAGGACAATTGTCTTGACACTGACACTAAAAGACATTTGGTGTGAAAGAAAGAATTTTGTTTTTTTATTAAAAGAAAAGAAAGAAAAATAGTAAAACAAACAAACAAACAAACAAATTTTGCGATTTGGTTTCAATTATTTTTTCAAGTATTTTTTTCTTGTCGTTTCAAATCAGTCAAATTTAACCTCTAAAATACATTTGACTGAATTTGACGATTTATGTGAAATTTCTGTTTTTTATTTGTTGAAATTCCAGTCTTTCTTTTATTTGAACATTTTTTTATTTATTTGTTAAACCATAAAATATAAATCATGGCCAATGAAAAAAGGATATTGGGGGGTTTTACCCAGCTCCAAAAGGGGACAAAGGAGCCAATTAGGGTCAAGGAATTCTTAAGGATCTCAGAAGATATTTGCATACATTGAATCAAATGATAACAATTGAAGAAGGGAAGGGTGAATTGAATTTTGCATCCCCACCCCATAAAGATCCTGTAAGTGACCCTTATATGAATAAAACAATTAAAAAAAAGTGTACTTACTCAGAAATCCCACTTATTCTTACAAAATTGTAGTTTTTCTTATTTACCTTAGTTTATTAAATAAAGGGGGATTTTGATAATTTTCCATCAATACTCTGGCGATACACATGAGCGAGCTTTGTCAAGTATCTCAATTTGTAAGTAGTACCTAATAGAAAATTGAACTATGAAAAGAACTCAGACATTTGTAGATACAAAGGTACAGATACCCAAGTAATCTTGATAAGAAAGAAAAAAGATTATTAAAAATAAGGTTCTTCATTTCACACAAAGTAAAGTCAATAGCTGTCAAGACACAAGAGACACTGCATAACTGAAATGATGGACAGATTCCCAATACACTTGGGTAGCACTTTATGTATATGATATTGACTAAATGCACACATGCAAATAAAATCATATGATTCATTTACATATATATATCATACATACACAGAGAGAGACGAATTATGTCTAAATATTACATATTGACTAACAGCATATATCTATCACATATTAATATAAATACTATGTATATACATATAATGATGAATTTACTATATGCAAGTATATACTTATTCAAACATTCATAAAATATATGTATCAAGTTTTTTTCTTATTCAAAGTCAAAGGCTTCCAGTTTTACCTGTTCTCCTAGACATGTGCAGAACATGTTACTAATATAAACATATATATCTGCCAAGTAATTTACTTAATTAATCATTATCTCAATCCACCACAAGTCACAGACACCTATTAATAAACCACTTTCTTGTATATCCTCTACATTTCTTAAAAAAGCCAGTTTGAGTGAAACATCGAAATAACATATAAAAGATCATTTGTTCGGGTGGCCTTCTGATATTGCCATTTCATTCTCATATATATATATATATATATTTCACAGGTAACGACATTTACTAAAAGCTTAGCTAATTACAGAACATCACATTGAGTGTGTGGCACCCACTGAGGTTCAAACTCACTACATGGTCGGCAAAACAAGCTTGTTAACCATTGCTCCTCCACGGCTCAAATGCAAACAAGATTTCTGTCACAGAGGGATGGTTAGCAAGCTAGTTTTGCAAGCTATTGTAGAGCATATGATCCTGACAGGGCACTCCATGATAGTAGCCTTTTACCAGACTAAGCTGAGGTTGGGAAATATCTACTTGCAAGCATATCTAATTATCACTGCACAAACAGGTATACGTAGGTGTCAAAGACATAGAAATACACATACACACACACACACACACACACACACACATACACTCAGAATGACATAAAATTATGAATGCTGGTATACATAAGTATTTATATAAGGAATGTGGTTTCAAAACACAATTCATTTAAATCTGATTTGAACTTTTTATCTAATCAAAAACTTAGACTGCATATATATATATATATATATATATATATATATATATATATATATATATATATACATATATATATAGATAGATAGATAGATAGATAGATAGATAGATACAGATATAGGTTGTTATAAGACAAAACCTAGAATTCATTTTTTAAATAGAGCTAATCACATTTTTTAAACCACACTTTTCATATGTACTTTAAAGAAGATGAGAAGGCACATAGAATCGTTTTATAATCATCATAATCAGCTTTTAAAGTCCATTTTGGGCATCAATTCTTGTTATCAATTCCAAGATATGGGAAGTTATCCGCCTTAACCTGATATTCTGGCCCATGAAGTGTTTGACGAGTTAGAATGGTTTACAAGATACAATTGAAAAATACAAAAACAACTGATATAAAAAATCTGAAAAGTTTTCTTTTACTTTTTCATAATTCTAATTATTGATACTATTGATTAATCACTGCTACCTTCAATAGACTGGTTTAATCACTGTGGCTGGGTTTAGGTTATTCACGTCTTCTAACATTCATATCTATCTATCTATCTATCTATCTATGCATCTAGATTTTGTCCAGCCCTTACCATTTATAGATGAAACTTAAAATTTTATACACACTGACTACCCAATGAGTGGGATAAAGCACTTTTTTTTTTTTCAAAATCCCTCTCTGAAATAGGTTTTTACTTAGGGCTTCCATATGCAATCAAACTTTAAATTACTCACTAGTTTGAGCCCAGTTATTTTTTTCTATGAATCAGACTTTTTTTTAGTGATATCAGCCCAACAAAAATTGAGTGAAGTAACTTATTCACTGATCACCCCGTGTTCATAGAATCTCAAAAACCAATTTGCAAGTCAATACAACTCGCTATATGTAATCTTGTGTCAGAGTAAGCTTAGCTCAATGAATAATTAGAACAATAACATTGCAATACCATTCAATTATTTTTGGAAAATAAAGTAATTTTCTGTCCAATCAGCCCATAGGTTTCCAAGTAATTAATTTGATTAATTATAATTTGATAAACAAATTTTTTTGTCCCAGGGAGATAACTTCTTGTCTATTAACTGCAAATTAGAGTTCCTTATCAGTGTATAAGAGGAATAAGCCTCTAATTATTCTATAAATCCTATAAATGGGAAGTGTCTTGACATCAAGCTTAAATGCTGCCAAAGACAGCTTTCAAGCGATTACGTATTGATATATATATACATCAGCAGTGATTGTTAGCAAGCTAATCTTGCTAGATTATGTATATGGAATTAGTTTGATCCTCACACTAAGCTAGACTTAAAATTATATGCACTTTTGATCATAATGACAAAACTCTTCCAATTCAAGTAAATGAATTTGTCAATCCAAGTAAAGACAAGTTTATCAATAAATGTTTTATATTCTGTTCCAAACTTCATTTCACAAATTTCAGAAATTTTGTTTGTTTGTTTGTTTGTTTGTTTGTTTATTTGATTGTTGGTTTCTTGGTCAGTTTTTTTTTTGTTTTTTTTTTGTATTTTTGATCATTTTTTTGCCAGAACCTCTCCTGTGCATTGTTATAGACTAACAAAGTCTCTAAAAACCTGGCTATTTGTTCTTTTAAACATTATTTGAATCCTTGCGATTGGTATTGATTCTATGATAGCATGAAACGTTTTGACATGAGCTAACATAATTAAAAAGATTTTTAAAAATCTACATTTCTTTCATTCATATATATATATATATCTATATGTATGCATATATACATATATATAAATATATATATGTACTTGATGAAATCCAGGTGCATACATATGCCAATATATATATATATATGTATATGAATATATATATATATATTCTTGATGACCCACAAAATCCGCTAAGATTTTGGTGGACTACAGTTGCTAAAAAATGACTTGAATGATTCCCAAATGTGTTCGGAGTAATTCAACGATTGTTAACTTGATAAATAACTTATTTATTAATGGGATTGCTGAGATTCCAGCATGGCAAATGTCATTAAGTTATATTTTAGCAATCATAGACCACCAAATCCTTAACCAATTTTTTGGGGGGGTCACCCCGTTTATATACATATGTATATATAGCTTTGTTCCTCAGACATTCTTTAGATATAGAAAAAGAAAGTGATTCTGAGAACTATTCCTGAGAGTAATCAATATCTGAGTAACAAAATGAGGTCAATTTTGTAAATATTTCAATGTTCAAACCACATATTTCCCTGCATAATTGATGCTATTCTTTGTCTGTAATAAGTCCCAAAAAGGCTGAAGTTTGATTTTGCATTTATTCTTGTTTTTGAAAATTTTACAAGTCAAAGGTGCATCATTGTAACCAAAAAGGGCCATCGTAAGAATATTTGAGAATGTAAGCAATGTACAAGGGCCCCTAACTCACCTTGCCCTAAACACAAAAAAAGATTTTTTTTTCAAACAGAATTTTGAGGTTCCCAAAATTAGCGGGGCCCCCAGGCAACTGCCTAGTGTTCCCATGCAATAAAACAGTCCAAAGGCCAGAAGGTCTTTGATGCCAAGAAATATGGTATATTATTTGCGGAATATTTTGAAATATAAACAAAGTCACTCCCTTCTCCTTGTTCAAACACCAAATATTGATTAGAAACAAGTCTGCTTCTCAGAATAACTTGGAGCCTTTAAATATACATATATCTAGATGTCTATCAATTTTGTTATATGTATGTACGTATGTAGACATGCATACGTTTATGCATATCTAAGTATGTATGTATATGTGCATGTGTATATAGATATAGATATATATAATTATATATATATATACAAATATACATTTGTATTTATATATATCTAAGTATATGTATATTTATATATATTTGTATGTATATTCTATCTCTATCCCAAAATGATTGTTTCATTTGCATATATAATGTATACTAAATGTAACAACTATTATGGGACAGAAGTAGTCGTCATTATGTATATATTTATGCTTTTCTTATTCATGTACAATTTATGGTTGCTTTCAATGTCTTTTATTTCAGTTTTGCTTCTTTTGTGTATTTTATTTTTGTATTGTTGTCTTTCTTTCAACTTTTTAGGATGCTTTTAAGGGATGAAAAAAAAATCTATCAAGGAGAAAAAAAAAGATTCTCATAAAACTGTGCTTTTTGAAAATACTTTTGTAATATGTGTTTACAGATAGGATATTTGATTTCTTTTTTTTAGGGGTGGCCTATTAAATCGAAAAATACTCTTTCCTTTTCAATCTTCCATGACACACGCAGTTTCTTCACACTGTCTTCCAGTATTGTTAGGATTTTTTTTCTGCATACTTTTTGAACACACACACACACACACACATACACACATACACACGCACACATATATTTTCTGACACATATACTTGCATAAATGCTATTGGAAAAAAAATGATGTACACTTGCATTGTTAAAAAGGGTATTTATTGAAGACTTTCAAAATAAAGATTAAATGTCATAATACATTTCATATATATATATATATATGCATATATATATATATATATATATATATATATATATATATATATATATATATATATATATATATGTACATACTGTATGTCTTGAGAAACTTTTATGCGTGAGTTGGTATCAAATAGATAATTGAACACACTCGTATAGAATAAATACAAGAAATATAAGAATATATATATATATATATATATATATATATATATATATATATATATATAATCATGTTTGTATGTATGTATATAGGTTGTTCTGGAAAAATGTATACGCATTTTTATTTTAATAGCACCAAAATTGGTGATGAAACAATTTGAAGAGAAAGAATTAATGTTTATTATGCAATTGATCTCTTTATTTTCAACTAGTCCGTCTATCTATCTAACTATCTATATATGTATGTGTATGTATGTGTGTATGTATGTGTGTATGAAAGTGTGTATGCGTATAATGGAAATCTTCTAAAATAGCTGACCATTTTCAGTAAATTAAGCCATACTTAACCCTTGAACTTAGTTCGTTATTTTCATAATAATCAATCAGTCTTATAATGATCATCAAGTAATATATATCTATTGAATTCCTGTTCTGTTGGTGAAAAAAGCTTTAACTTTGTATCTCCCGTTTTTTTCTGACATATTCACCTTTTAAAATAATGTCTTTTTTAAAATAAAACCAACATACTTTGTGCAAAATAGAAAAATGCTTTTTTGGCATTAAAGAGGAACCGTTGAGACAAGTTTAGTTCTAAGCTAATGATACTTATTGTATGACAGGGAGGATTGATCGCTGGGGCTAGTTTCCAGGTTCTTAGAGAAAAAAACACCCAAAGAGGGGCTTGAGGGCACACAGCCAAAATGAGCAACGCAGATGTGAAAAAAAGTACAACCATACCACAGACAGGGATTGTAAGACCCCATCTAAAAAAACTCGGACAAGAAATTGAGCTGTTTAATTTTGCTTTGCTATATTTCCTTAGGGAAGGCATGAATCCTTCCCTTCCTGTATTATATTCTACTGTTGGATATCTTTGCAAAATGTCTCTGTGACTGACATGTCACATCATCTGACTGAGATGGGTCAGCAAGCTTTTAGGCTAATCGCTCTTTCATAATAATATTACCTGCCCAGGTAAAAAGGCCCTCAGCCAGCAGGGTCTGTTCATAAACCACCCAGAAAATGGAATTTTAAGTGCAGCAAACTCCATCCTTTAAACCAAGGGTTTGCATGC
>OY735229.1:43077583-43097583 GCA_963457665.1 Thysanoteuthis rhombus
TTTATAAGTCAGATAAATTTATAGATCAAATGCATTTAGAATGTATGAGATTTGCACACACATACATCTATACACATATGTATATACATTTATATGTATATATACATTTATATGTATATGTATATATATATATATATATATATTGATATTAAATATAATAATTATATACATTAATATGTAAATCATATATAGAGAAAATAAAAATTGGGATCATGCTATCATGAATTTACTTTATAAAAATTACATTTTATATGAATATATATATAAATGATATATATGTTTCCTATTGAAGATGGATGCCAAGGTTTTATTGCCATTTTGGCTTTGACATACCTGACTAACCTCAGATTATCCACAACCAAAAAAAAGGAAATATATCGAGAGGTTTTCTGCATCTGAATGGCTCTGGCATTCCCGCAATGTGATGGAGAACCAACAAAGCCTGGTAATATCATGAGGTACTGCTGGGGCACCCTGGATTAGTGGTAGCAATACTTTGGCCCCGAAACTATGTCCGACCCCAGAGTCATCTTCTGATGAAGAATTTGCCCAGCTGCTGTTTTCACAGCAATAGTTGTATGAATTTATTTATTCATCTATTTACATGTATAAGATATACATATGAAAATATTAACACAAAGCTTTCAATACATATACATCTACATATTCATACATACAAACACACTCAGTACATATATACATATATATATAGGTAAAGATACATGAATACATACATTTATTGTTGAAAATAACAGGAAAACTGTCTATCTAATTATTTTGTTGATTATTTTATGCATTAAAACCTCTTATTAATGTCATCAAAGTTATTTAAAGAAGTGTTTTTTTATTGTAATTTTATATTTATATTTCAAGTATTGTTTTGATCCTGATTTAATTTCTTCGAATGGGTGACTGAAATTTACGCAGCGTGCTTATGATGTCATCTACACTTAAAACATAATTATAAAATTATGATAAAAATTATATTAATTACCTTTTAAAGACCACTATCACATTGTCTTGATAATGACTGATAGCTGAGGGATCTTGAACCACCATCTTTTGGACATTTTTGAAAAAACTTTAATGTCATTAATAAAAGGTTTGTTCACAAACTAGAGAAATCGACAAAAAAATTAAATAGACTGAGTTTTCTGTTATTTTTACAATGGATGTTTTATTGAAGGATTGCTGCCTCATTATACTCTTTTCAAATATATACATAGATCTATATATATCTTTTCAGATCATTTCTAATCCTATCTAAGATTCCACTAGAGCCATTAAAATGCGAAATCGTTATATTTTGAAGATCATCACAGACTTACCAATCATTGTGGCCCAGTGGTAGAGTGCTCACCTCAGGTTCGGTTTGCCGAGGTTCAATCCACTGCCAAGTCATATCAAAGACTTTAAAAATGGTACTAAATGCCTCCCCGCTAAGCACTCAGCACAAGGACTAGGATTGAGAAACCTCTTCCCAAGGCTAAGAGGTTATGGCCAGATCGCGTTAGATATACTGGTTCTCATAAAGTCACTGAAGTTATGCAATGTCATGGCTGGCCAGTACCTAGATGGGTGACAATTGAGTAATACTGGGATCCATCAGCAGAACAAAGACTTGACTGGTCCAGCAAGCCATAAGTGGGTCTTACCATCAATTGCCTATGTACCTAACTTTATCATACTCTCAGTGAGGGTGTAAGTAGAGAATGATGATACAATGATATATAGAGACCCTTCAACGTAAACAGAATAAGACAAAAAATATAAATCACTTTTTTATATTCAGAAATAAAAAATGAAGTACAAGTTTCAAGAAATAGTTACACTTGTGCACATTCATATACTTATATATATATATATATATATGTATGTATATAGTATGTATATAAATATGATACATATATGATATATATACATACATATATGTATATTTTGTAAATAGATACATATGTAAATATATATATATGTATCCAGTATATATATACATATATGTGTGTGCATGCTGTGTGAATATATATATATATATATATATATATATATAGATATATGTATATTGTAAATTTATATAATATAGACATATGTGTATGTGTGTGTTTGTGCTTGTTTGTTTATCTATACGTAGCTAGTCTCTCTTTTATTTATAATGTATATAAAAATATATATATGAGTATAAAAGTTTGCAGTGTCAAAGCGACAGTTTAGATAAATATGAATGAAAATTTTTGTTCAAAATTCATAAGCGAGCATACAGATGAGCATGCTAACATATGCAAATATATATATATATATACACCAACTTCCTCATTCACATTGTTTTATTTGACATTTTGTAATAAGGCTGTTGAGAAAAGAATATAAATGTATGATAATATAAAAAGATTGAGGTTGGAATTGTAAATTAAGTGATTAGTTAGTTGGAAAATTCCTGTGCTACAATAAAATGATTTATATGATTGTGTCTGAGAGTGAAATGACAGAGAACTTGCCGTAACAAATGATACTTTATTTCGATGTTTTGCCCAAACTGGTCTCTGTACAGAACTGAACTAGTCATAGAAGAAACCATTTGTGGATTACATAAAAATAATGGTTTCTTGTATGACCACCTCAGTTTTCGACAAAGGCTGCTTCAGATGAAATGCCGAAATGAAGAATCATTTATCACAGCAAGCTTTCTGATATTGTCATTTTACTCTCATATTGTTGGATTAACCATAATCCATAACATCATGCATTGATCATAATAGTGTCTGTTGTAAAATCAGATTCACTTGACGTTGCTTCAGTAAATGTCGTGGTTTTTGGGATCCTAACCACATTGTCAATGAGGGAGTTAGTGTAATAGTGTATATATGTGTATGTGTATGTGTGTGTGGGTGTGTGTGTGAGCATGCGCATGTGTGAGTAGGTAAATGTGTACGTGTGTTTTTAGTTTGATAATACCAGAAATCTACCATGAATGATTTCTTAGTAAGAATGGCAATATCTTGACAACAGCACAATTATCGGTATCTCATGCCATTGAAATAATTGTGATGATTCCCGTCTGAATTTTCAGGATACGGGATCATTAATGAACATACATTCTTTTGGACTGTTGTCCCCATCATGGTGGTTTTTCACTTTAAACAATGTTCCAGCCTCTGTACTCTACAGCCTTCTTCAACTTGCTGTCTCAAATGTCAGGGTAGGAATGATGAAATAGGGGCCTCTTCCAGAGCATGATAGTAGAATGTGCTCTTTTAGCCACCTATGTTTAATTGGGGACTTCAACTAGCATTGATGCCTATCTTTGTAATGTTGTATCTAGAAGACCGACCAAGATAGGGACAGTTTGAAAAAATCTGTGTTCTATGTATATAACCCCCCAATACCTATGTTTATATATACATACATACATATATATACATATGTATACAATATATATATATATATATATATGTGTGATGATGTTGTTACTATGAAACAATGATCAATAAGTAAATGAATCATTTATAAATAACATGTTTTTCATAAAATTTGTAACCTTCTGTATCATAGAAAATTGCTTGACTTTTAGATTTAAACTTCAGCTGTTGTATGACTCTTTATAAAAAATAAATAAGAAAGACCTTGTGCACATCTACATATATCATGTGCACATCTCTATCTATCAATCTATCTATCTATCTAACTATATGTATATATATATATATATATATATATATATATATATATATATGTTTTAACTCCAAATTCTCATCTTGTTTATTCATGCTCCATATATGCTCTATTTGTCTCTTTCAATGGGACAATTATGTTATTAAGAAATGGATATTTGATCTGACAGAATGATTATAAATCATAAGTTTTGTTATATTGTAACAAAACTCGATTTAAAATAATCTCCTGTTATCATACGGTGAATGTATCATTTGGCCCTAGACAACGTAAATAGATTAGACAATTAAAGAAAATGGAGGAATCAATCCTACATTGAAACGGCTAGTACATGTATATATACATATATATATATATATAGAAAGAGAGAGAGAGAGAAAGAGAAAGAGATAGATAGATAGATAGACATGTATATATAAATGTATATATACAGGTTGTCCCAAAAGTAACCTCCAATTTATCCAAAAAGTAACCTCTATGGTATAATAGTCTGGTGTGCAATTTCGTCTGCTGACATTATAGGGTCATACTTTTTCATGTCAATATGTCTTCTGTATATTAACTAGATCTTCTTCAAAAAGTTTTGTGGCACTAATATATGTCCACTGATTTGTTATTTTCATCAAGACAATGCCCTTCCATATAATGTCCGCATGGTGCGAGATTGGTTAGATGATTATATGGGAGGTAACTGGCTAGCAGGGCCCCTAAAAGGGATGTCCAGCCAGTAGATTGGACCTGGTCCAAGAGAATTAAAGGTGACCCTACAATTATTCATAAATAAAGGTGACCCTTCTAATTTACAAGAGATATGTCATTTGACAGTATAAGTTGACAATCGTTCCGTGGCCAACAAATATTGTATGGCATGCTTAAGAAAGATGACTGCAGGATGGCTAAAGGAAAAGGGTGTTTGGGCAGTATGTGTGCGTGATACGGGGAGGAGTGACAAAACAACATTGCTCTGAACTTATAAAATCCCTCTTGGATACCACCCCCGCTGGTTGAGATGACGTGGTGCTATCAGAAGGCTGAAATCTCCTGATCTAATTCCTCCAGATTTCTTTCTGCGGGGAGTTCTAAAAAATGTAGTGAATGGTGCGATGACTAGCCACTACACAAGGATTGAGAAGCAGATTAGATGAAAAAGTTGCCACCTTTAGAACTGAACTAAATCAGAACTTGCGCTGGCCAAAAGCTTGCCGACTGAATAAATGTATTGAATTAAACAGCAGTCACTTCAAAACGTACATTTTATGCCTCGCATGTGTTTATGTTAATTAGACCTGTAGATTGTTTATTGCATCAATAAAAATATTTTGGGGAAAAAATTGGGCATTACTTTTGGGACACCCTGTACGTATGAATACATTTCCCTATGTATATATGCATGCAAAGATATGTATATGTATATATATAATCAGTCTGTGGATACAAAATAACCGTCAGTGTGTATTCGGTTGGCAATAAGGGAAAATGATAGTATTTAAATCAGATTTATTCTACCAACTTGTTCCTCCTTTTGCTAAAAACATTTCAATATTGTTTCATTTCTAATTGCCACTTGAATAAACCCGAAAGGAAAAATATCTTAGAATAAATTTGATTTAAATACCACTATTTTTCCTTATTGTCAACTAAATACATACATATATAAATATATATATATATATAGTGATCTAAATTTGTATGCAATCCACCTATAAACACAAATGAATTCACAGAGGCAGATATGCACAATTCAAGAAACTATGTGTATATATAAACATATATATATATATATGTGTGTGCGTGTGTAATTTATAAGATTTTTGCATGTATATCTATATATGTACTTGAGTATGTATACAGAATATTTGTATGAACACACACACACACACATACATATATATCTATATATAAATGCCCGTGAATATGTGTATGCATATATAGATAACAATATATATATATATATATATATATATATATGTGTGTGTGTGTGTGTGTGTATGTATGTTGGTGTATGTATGTGTATGTGTGTGTATGTGTGTGTGTGTGTGTGAGCATGTGTGTGTGTGTGTACATTTATATGTGCGCATGTGTTTGTATATTAGTGTAGGCATATGTGTATAAGCGCCAGTATGTGTGTTAGTGTGTATATATCTTGAGGATTTATATACATACCCATATGTACAATATGCATGACTATATACACTAAACGTATATAAATTTTATCGTATATTGATTTTTTTAAAAGTACTGATATGTGTCGGATAAAAATTTTACACATTTATATGTGTGTTTATCAATATTCATATATATATATATTAGTTTTTGCATCTATCTACATTGCAGTCTACACAAACTGCATTTAACCGTGTAAGCATGTGTCTATTTACTTAAATGTAAACATATTTGTATGATTATATATATATATATACATATGCATGTGCTAATGTATTTATTTATGCATATATTTACATTGCAATATATACACACTGCATTTAACAATGTATATATATGTCTATATACTTAAATGTAAACATCTTTGTATAATTATATATATATATATATATATATATATATATATATATATATATATATATATATATATGTATATATATATTTATATATATACATGTACTAATGCATCTATTTACAGTGGTGTGATGGTCGAAAGTGACTTTTGGCCGAGGAAAACTGATGCTTCACTTTTGCCGACCCTAATATTGGTTATATATGAAGGTAGCCGAAAGTGATGTTCAGCCTTGGACCCTACAGCTTTAGTCCCTTATTCAATACATAAATATTTTAGGTTGAACATCACTTTGAGCACCATATATACTTATATATACATATATATATATACATATATATATATACAAATATATATATATATATATATATATATATATATATATATATATATATATATATATATATATATATACGTTTCAGAAGAGTGAGAGAGAGACATATATAGAGTGAGATATACATATGAGTGTGTGTAAACATATATATATATATATATATATATATATATATATATATATATATATATATATATATATATACATATATATACATATATATATATATATATATATATATATATATATATATATATATATATATATATATGTATATATAAAGTTATGTACTCCATCAACACCACAGAAATTCTATATAAGTATATGCAATATATACACTCGATTTTTAACATGATGATTACAATGGATATTTTGAGAAAAAAAATCCCCAGCCCCCTCAACCCCAAAAATCAAATGTTAAAATCTTTTATTTCATTGTGGAATAAACTGAACCCTAGAAAAAAAAGTCAATGAAAAAAATTGAAAAAATTGAATGAATAATTTTTTAAAAAGGACAGAACGAGAGAAAAAAAAGGGAAAGAGTGAAAAAAAAAAAAGAAAATATGCAAAAAAGAAAAGTTTATAAAGAGAAAAAAACCTTGTTGAAGATACTGTGGATATCCCCAGGGCCGGCCATAGGTACTGGCAACACGGGCAATCCCCTGGGGTGCCAAGTGCTATGTGTCGCTCAGCATGTGTCAAAGACGGTAGGATTTTCCAATTACTAATGGAAAATAGGAAAATAAATAAATCAAACAGAATAAAAATAGTCTAAATAAAATCAGAGACACTTTATTCCAAAATATTTATTTTTCTCACTGTAAAAAATAAACACACAAATTATACTATACTTTAAAGGACACCAAAGTTCAGCTTGCCCGGGGCGCCAGGAACCCTAGGGCCGGCCCTGGATAACCCTCGCCTTATATCAGTCTTGTAAAATTGTGACTCAGGTTTTAGATAAGAAACATGAGGTCTTAGAACACGAAGAAGCAATTGATGAGTGTCAAATTACATGTTAATCGTTTCTTTTTTTTTTTTGTGGGGTGTTGTTTCTTTTTGGGGTATTTTTAAAAAATTTTTTTTTTCATTTCAAATTCAAAAAACGAAAGGAAACAAAAATGGTAGAGAAAAATGAAAAGATTAAGAAAAAGTGAAAAATGAAATCGCGTGAGGTGGATAATGTTTAACCAAGAAAACTGAACCAAAAAAATAAAGCAAAAGAGAGGAAAAAAAAAATGAAAGAATTCTTTTTTTTCAGGAAGGAAGGGAAAGCAAGAAGAAAAAAAACAAACGAAAGAAAGAGAGAACAAATCATTCTGACAGAAAAAAAAAAAATTAACAAAAACTTAATGAAAAAAACTTTTGTAAAATGAAAAAAATTGAAGGAAAAAAACATTGAATAATCTTAAAAAGAAAGAAAATAACAATTCACCAGTTTCATAAAGAACAAAACAATCGAAATATAAAAAAACAGAGAATTTTTTAATATCTTTTTTTTAATGAAAAAAAGAAGGACGAAAAACAAAAAAAAACAATAATTGAAAAAAAAACAACTTTTTTTTCAATTTTTTTAAAAACTGAACTCGAAAGAAAAAAAATGTTTTCTTTTTAAAAAAAATAGCAACATTTTCTCTTAAACTCCTTATCCACTTTAAATAGAAAAAATATATCTTGTTTTTGTTGTTGTTTAAAAAATACATACCCCCCTAATAATTATTATTATTACCATTAACAATTATTATTATTATTTATTATTATTATTATTACAGATTATATTCTGCTATTACTATTGTTATATCTGTTGATACTCTGAATAATAATAATACTGCCATTGTCATTAAACCCTCTACAGTTTTTTATCTCTTTCTTACCTCCATTAAAATAATTTATTCAATTTTCTGAGGTCATTACCCTGACCTTAAGCTCTGCAACCTTAAAATTATTTGTATCTTCTGTTTTTGTCTATAACTTTGAGAAGTTAGTGACATCTTCTTAGGTTAGTCAAGTGAAATGGTATCAGGACAATTGCCCCAAAAACAATGGCCCCCTGAAGAACAAATAACCATTGGATAACTGCTTCCATTCAAATGACTTTTGACAATTGACCTCTGGACAATGTCCCCATGGTTAAGATCATTCACATGGCCAACTTCTTCATTTGCACTATCTTTAACTTTGGCTGTACAGTTGTTATGCTACTGTCAGGGGGAAATTATCCAGAGGGGAATTATCTGTTGGCATTTATCCATTGGCAATTATCCAGGGGGAGGGCAATCGTCCTAGAACCATGTAAAATAAATGATATAAACATCAAATGACCAAAACTAACCAGCTTTTTAGTGTTACTAATATTTCACTCTTCTTTGAACGGGGAGCTTCATTACTTTTACTCGAGGACAATATGTGAATAAAACAGAAATTTGGTATATGTGTAGTGGTCCTCATGGCATTGATAGAGATTTTCCAAATTTTGAAAATTTGAAATCAGGAAAATCCTTCTCCACTGCATGAAGGAAAAAAGGTTTTAAGAATGAAAGCTGGTAGAACCACTGAAATGCACAAAACAATGGAAATCATTCAAACACAAAAAGATTCAACATCATTTAGCACGATGGAAATTCTGTACAAAGATACAAAAAAATCTTGGAGATCACTTCGATGAAGCTCCCGTCAAAGTGGAACAAAGTATTAGGAAAGCTAAAACGATTCAAGCCATTTTGATGTTTATATCATTTAATGTCGAGAAGAGTGATTGCTATTCCAACTTTTACTCAGACAATCGAATCTCTTCTCCCTCTTTGATGTTGTCAACATGATGTTTCAGCCAATCCAGTCTCAGTCCTCATCAGGTGTAATGTTCAATCAGAAAGGCAATTCTCTTTTTTTTCCATTCTGTTTTTATCAAACATTTTTTCACAAGGCAAAGGAAAATAATGGTCATTAATGTAAGCAAAAATAGGCTTCCCTCTTTTCTTGAATTTTACACTAGACAAAGGCTGAAGAATGAACCAGCCAAAATATTGTGTTGATATAACAGTAAGATTATTGATTATAAAATTTGATTAGTTTTTACCTTCATTGCAATTTTTAATTGTTTTAAGGAGACTAAATCTGATGCATAAAACCATAAAAATGTGGTGTCAAAAGTCATTTGTAAGATGTTGAGTTTGAAATGAGTGAATCAGCTTCTGTCAAACCATGAAAAGTCTTTGAGGCCAATTGATGAAAGCGGCCAGGAGTAAACTAGACTTCCTCTGGTAATGAGGGCATGAGTTCAATTCTTACCAAAGGTTTACACTTTATTTCTGATTGTACTCCTATTCTTTGCCATAAAAATCATGGCCTGAACTAAAAGTTGCACAAAAAACAGGTCTAAAAATTAAGATGAAGGTAAAAACTAATCATACTTAATGAAATTAGTTCAAGTTATTTCATCAAATCCCCAGTTTCAAAATCAATGTGGTAATGGTTAACAGGGGATGCTGACCATTACTACTGCAATGAGCTCAATCCTCACTGGGTGCCTCACTACTGTAGCCTTGTGTCAAACTAAACTAAAGTCAGTAAATATCAAGTATAATCTGCTTCAATATCTACAGTGTATATACAGCTTGGTTTGACACAAGGCCAAGACAGTGGAGCACCCAATAGGGATCGAACACATTGCAGTAGTGATATTCAGCATCACAAGCTCCTTAACTCTTACCACAATGATTATGAGACAGGATTTTGTGAAATCACTGAAATGATCAGGGGTTTCACCAAATCCCTAGGAATTACACTCAAAGAAGAGATTCAATTGTCTGAACAAATGTGAATGAATTTTTTGTTTCTTTCTTAAGCAATTATTTCTGTGCTATAACTTCCACGGGAAATGGTCAAGATAGTTGTATTTTTTCTAGTTCGGAGAAAATCTGGGATACATTTTCACAAAAACTTTAGAAGTGCTAATAAAGAGTAAGTTCACCAAGAAAGAAAGTCTTAAAACACAAGCTTAAATGGTATCAGGACAACTGCCCCCAGAGCAATAAGTGCTCCCACGTGAATGACTTATGACAATTGCCCCTTGGACAATTTCCACACAGGTGTGATCATCTTGATATCTAATTACTTCATCTCTACAAAGTTTAACTTGACTTCACAGTTGCTATACTTATTGTCAGGGGGCAATTATCCAGAGGGCAATCGTCCTAGAACCCTTGTAAAATACAAGAAGCAATGGGAAGCCATGAGAAGCAAAGGGGATGTCATTTTTTGAAGAGCGATTATATGGTACAGTAAGATTGTGAAACTAGAGATTCATGGAGTATTTTTGAGATATCAAGTGGATAGTCGTGAACTTTTAGCTATATTATGTGGTGTGGACATATAACTAAGTGGCTGGGGAAATGATTGTGCATGGATCCGACACAAAATTAAATCAATTTTTTCATAGCCTTTTGTTGAGATTCATAGAAAACATGATGATATTCATATGTAAGAAAATAAAACGGGAATATCTCACAATTAAAAAGAAGTCACTGACCGACATCCCAAAATTCAACCAACTCTTCCTAACTCCATTCCACAAAATTTCATTGAGTACTTTCGGAGATATCATGTGGACGGGCAGGCGAGGAATGACGTATAGTTGGAAATATCGATATATTGCCACCTCTGTCTATAATGGACTACTTCATTTTTTCTCACGATACCCCCTTTTAGTTGGTTGTTATTGTTCTGTCACCCAAGACTTTACTAATCCACCCTCCTTATCCCAGCACTCCAAATAGTGATACAGAATTACATAGTGCGATACATGACTTGACAAGATCAAATGCACCGACTGACAGTGCTGAGGGAACAGGTGTAAAAAAAAAAACAATGGGAGTATTTATTTAATTTCTTCTGATAGATGAAATATTATTAATCATTATAAGAATAAGTTCCAGGTGAGAATCGAATTCACGACTACTCTTTACCTGAAGGAGGATCGCTTAACTCACACGATTGTTCTTTCTACTCAACTAGTGGGACCTAATGGCAAGCGTTAATCTAAATCAAACCCCTTGAACTCACTTCCTATCCACGAACTCCTCTGCACCATATTTTTCATTAAGTGGTAATTAATCAAATTTTATCTGAGTTTTATGTGATTTTAGGTGAGCTCGATTCTCACCTGGAACTTTCTCTTTGTTCTGATCCGAACAGTTAATCTATTTACTCTCTGCTCAAGAATACCCAGCCTGGGTTTAGTCGCCATAAAAGCAACAACAATGACGACTAAGCTTAATAGTAGCAAAATTTAATATCTTTAATAATTTAATATGTAATTTTTATTATTCTAGATTAAAATTGAGCCATTTACTCTCTCAAACTCTCTCTCTCACTCCCTCTCTCTCTCTCTCTCACCCACTCTCACTCTCTCTCATGCACATTCCTTCACACTCTCTCATATGCTCTCTATATATACACGCGTGTAGAGAGAGGGAGAGAGAGAGAGTTGTACTGTAAAAAGTAAACAGAGAACCGGAGTGTGATGTACCTATGGAGTTGTATATTCACCTGGATTCATTCCGAACATGTCTCGAAGTGAAAAAGTTTCATCTTCAGCAGAAACCTTTTGTGTTAGTAGAGCAGTAGGCGGATGTGTAAAACCATTAAAATGAGACTTTCCATTTCAATTGCACCCTGCTTCTGTGTGTCAGCGAACTGGATTGGTATCAATAATGGCTATCTTGAGAATTAGTGACTGGCTAGAGAGATTAGAGGTCATTCAGGGGCCAGGCTTCCAGGAGACGGGTTGCCATGGGAACATTATGGTGGGGAAGATGTGCAATAGAATAGGGGAATTAAAACAAGGAAAGAATAATGATTAGAAATCCTAGTTTCAAAGAACTATTTGAAATGATATAGAGAATAGTTTCATCATTGGGAAATGCACCAGTGATTAAAGGTTCTTACATTATCATAGAAACAGTCAGTTAGACTTAGTTTTTATCTTCCATTTTTTAATTTTTATTTAATTTAATTTTTATAATTCATTTTTATGTTTATTTCTTGAGTCATTTTATTCTTTTAATATGATTATAATTTTTCATTTCTTGGGGGTCCTCATGTTGGGGGTTGGGTGCAGTTTGGGTATTTTGAAGTGATGATGATATTCTTATAACTTGGAATTAAGTGTCAGGTAGGTCAATTTGTTTGGTCGATTAGGGTAGTTCGTCGAAATATTCATGTTTCTCGGGGATTGTTGTGGTCTTGTGAGGTGTAGTCTTCTCTATCTTTTCGATAATGGTGGATTTAGGATAATTGAAAATGTTATGATTAAGTAGGCGAAAGTGCTGCCCTATTGGGAATCATCATCATCATCATCAGTCTTTTAACGTTCGTCGTTGGACATAGACCTTTCCCGGGATTCGCCAGTATTTTCTGAATTTGTCTAGTTCATCTCCCCATCTCGTATTCTGTCGGCCTCGGTTTCGCATGTGATCTCTGGGGATCCATGTTGTGAGTCGTGATGTCCATCGGTTGTCTGACATTCTTGCAACATGACCTGCCCATTGCCATTTAAGTTTTTTAATAGTTTCTATGATATCTCAGACTCCCGTTTTCTTCCTGATACACGGTGCTGTCTTGTGATCTCTCCATGTGAAGCTGAGCATGATTCTCTCATGTGTGCGTTGCATGCCTCTCAGTTTGCAGGTCTGTCTCTTGGTTAGGTTCCATGTTTCAGCTCCATAAGTGACTATCAGGAGAATGCATTGCTTGTATACTCTTCTTTTTAGGATTATTGGGAATAAATTGTTTTGATTGATGTTTGCAAAAGAATTAGTTAGTTTGGGGTGATCACAGTATATGCATTTTTTCTATTGCATGGCTGGAAGAATTTAATAGTTTACGGATTGTTCATTTCAGAGGATACTTTATAATCTATTATGGCATTACAGCTACTCATATAATTAGTATTGTGGGGCTTGCGGAAAGAAAGGATGCTTGGTTCCGTAAAGATTTCTGTATATTCCATTTTAATGTTAAGATGTCTCATTTGTTTTTAATGATTTTTTGAGATTGGGGGAAGTGTATCATGAAAGGAAGTAATGAACGTTATGCAGTTTGATTTGTTTTTTTGTGACTAAGTTTTAAGGTGTCTTCTCTGGGGATTGAGATCCTTTTTTTTTATTTGTTGATTAATTAGGGTGTCAGATAATCCATGTGCCGAGAGGTGTTGTGTGAGTTGGTCATTGTGCTTATTGAGTGTACTGACTTCGGAGCGAATCCTTCTGAGTCTGATTGCCTGTGAGTATGGCAGATTATTTTCAAGGGATGGGCTGACTTGGCATGTAAGTAATTATGAATGTCGGTGTGTTCAATATACAATGTGATTGGGGTCTATTTTATCTGTGTTGATGAGGATTGAATCAAATGATTTTCTATAATCAAATTTAATAGTCATGTTTAGAATTTATATGCTTAAAGAAGTTGTCAAGTTTTGCTTCTCCGCCTGAGTATACGAAGAGGATGTCATCAATGTATCTGACGTAGAAGAGGCAATTGTTTTTAATATCGGGGGTAACCAAGTTTTTCCATAAACGCCTAAACGTCGAAAACGCTGCCTCAAAGCTGATTCTTATTGAAAATTGAGCACCGTTAAAGAAACAAATGGAAAAAGAAAACTTTCAAAAAAATGAAAAGAGCTTTTTCAGAAGGTTGCTACTGGATTACACAAGGAAACTTCCAAGGTTTCATGCCAAAAATGTGAACAGGAGCACTGGAATAAACACAGAGAGGAATGGACAGGCGACTGAAAAGGGAAGCTTACCTCTACCCTACCTTTTTGTTGTTTGGCCGGGTCGGCGATTGTGGCTACGGAGGAATAGACGAAAAGACGGACAGATTCCGTTGCTAGAAGTAAAAGTAATAGAAAAGTAGTTTTTAAAAGTTTTTATACAGAGGTTCTTGGTGATTAATAAAAGAATTTGGGTTTAGAGTTAGAGGCTAGGGTTATTCATTGATTAGACCAATTTCTACTGGTAGTAAATGAAATCTTTGTTTTGCTTCTCATAGCTTCCCAATGTTTCTCGTATTTTACCACAATGCCGCTTTGCTGAGAGTAAATCCTATAAAACATAACCTTGTTGTCACAATCAAAACCCAACCAAAACTGCCAACATAGATTTCTTTAGTTTTCAAGTGATTCTGGCAGGCTGGCTTCTATGTATGTATGTGTATGAATTTGTGCGTTATGCGTATAGATTGGGCCAATCAAGCTAGAGGGCTGAACAATTCAACATTTACTCGTTATTCTGTTCATAAAAAACTTTCCTTTTGTTTTTTGGAAAAACTCAAAAAAAGTTCTAAGAAGGGGTTCAATTTGCAATGTGAGTTTATTCAAAATTGTTCTCTTAGTTTGAGTCCAAGAACATTCAAAATCCCCAAAAGACGCAAGAAGTATCTTATTCGTCGATCATCCTATTTACATTTTTTCCAATTGATCACCCCAACATGACATGTTGCCAAAAGACGTTGGCCACATGACGGTTTCTATTGAGTGACCAATTAGATCAGTTAATTTTACTTGATTTCAAAATCTATCAAACTATCCTCTGGTCCCAACTTTGGATGAAGTACCTTCATTATAATCGCATTCCCCGACGTCAAAGAGGCTATTTCCCCAAGAATAGGTCCCGGAGAATTACCCTGTATGTTACAGGCCGACGATTACACGAACAAACACGAAAACATGCAAACACACACACACACACACACATTATATATATATATATATATATATATATATATATATATATATATATGAAAAAAAAAGATTAGGACCCTTTGTCACCTTTACAACAGTAGAACAGTCAATGGACTAGTAATAATAAAGATATTGTATATTACCGGTATTTTCGCTCGCTTATGGTCCCTATAAAAACTGTGATAACATCGTGCAACGCCATTTTTGTTCCTGGGTAGACAGTGTTATGTTCTAATTGCTTATGTTTAAAAAAGATACGAAAATCACTATTATTCCCTTCTGACTTTGATTTTGTGACCAGGACAATGATATTCATTTGTAGCTGTTTTTTTACTTCATGTGGATAGAAAATGTGATGTTTCACCCGTTGTCCAATCGAAAATTAGAAGTATTCAAACAATCATTGCCCTGGACACAAATACCAAGTTTGAAAGAAGTAACTGAAATTTGTGATTTCCGTTAGCATTAGTTAGCAGGTTTGTTACTGGTGAGTTTCCTAAGCAATGGTCAGCAAGATCATTGCTTATGAATTCTGTTAGCATTCGGCAGCATGTTCATTGCAAAAGAGTTCCATGAGCATCAGTCAGCAGGTTTGTTGCTAATGAGTTCTGTTTGCATGTTCATTGTTTGTTAGTTCTGTTAGCATTCGTTCGCAGGTTCATTGCAAGTGAGTTCCGTTAGCATTGGGTAGTAGGTTTGTTACTCATAAGTTCCCTTAACATTGTTTTACAGGTTCATTAATCTTGAATTCAATCACTATTGGTAAGAAGTATTAGTATTGCTTGGGAGTTCCGTTAGCATAGGTTAGCATGCTCATTCATCGTGAGTTCTGTTAGTATTGGTTAGCAGCTTTGTTCCTTATTAGTTGTGTTAGCATTCTTCAGTAGATTCCTTCTAACTAAATTCCGTTAGCATGGGTCAGCAGGTCCATCGTTAGATTGTTCTTTTAACATTTGTTCATTGTTAGTTCAATCAGCATTGATTAGCATGTTCCTTGTTTGAGAGTTCCGTTAAAATGGTTTTGCAGGTTCATTCCTCCTGAATTCTGTTAGCATTGGTCAGCAAGTCCATTGCTAAATCGTTCTCTTAACGTTTATTCATTGTTAGTTCAATCAGCATTGGTTAGCATAGTCCTTTGTTTGTGAGTTCCGTTAACATTGTTTAGCAGGTTCATTCCTCCTGAATTCTGTTAGTATCGGTCAACAGGTCCATTGCTAGATCTTTCTCATAACATTTGTTCATTGTTAGTTCAATCAGCATCGGTTAGCATGTCTCTCGTTTGTGAGTTCCGTTAACATTATTTAGCAGTTTCATTCCCGTTGAATTCCGTTAGCATTGGCCAAGATGTCCATTGTTAGATCTTTCTCATAACATTTGTTCATCGTTAGTGAGTCCAATCAGCATTGGTTTGCTTGTTTGTGAGTTCCGTTAGCATTATTTAGCCGGTTCGGTGCTTTTGAGTTCAATGAGTGATTGTTAGTAGGTCTGTTGCCAGCGAATCCCATTAATATTGATTGGAAGGTTCATTAACAATGAGCTTTTTTCTCACTATGTTATCTACTGCTGAGGCTTTGTGCCACACAGATCAAAACTTGGAATCGGTGATAGAGTGCACTCAGTACTGAAACATCTGTGGCGCCCCGAACTAAGCTTTCATTAGCCAATGTTACAAAGCTTAAAAATCATTATAATCAAGCTACTAATACCTCTTTGATTCATACATATGTGTGTGTGTTTGTGTGTTGAAGTTTACATCTATGTGTGTGCATGAGTTTTCTGTTGGTCTGTGTGTATGAGCATGTACAACTGAGTGTGCGTGTGTTTTTGCATTTGCACGTATGTGTATGTTTGTGGAAGTATGTGTCATTGTGTGTTTGTGTGAGTGTTTATTCACGTATCTGTGTGTGTTTTTTATGTGTGTTTTTATGTGTGTTTTTATGTGTGTTTTTATGTGTGTATGAATGTGAGTTCTTGAGTGTGCAAATGTATGTTTATTTTTCTGTGTGTGAATGTATATTGAAAATTGTATGCAATTATTTATGTGTGTTGAAAATATTGAGACAATAATTGTGCGTGTTCGAGTGAAAGTGTGTATCTGTATGTGTGAGTGTGCGTATAAGTATGTATTCGAGTGAATTTGCCTGTGCATGATTGTGAGTGTGTTCAGGCGTATATGTGTGTGTGTGTGTATGTGCATGTGTGTGCTTCTGAGTTTCTGTGTTTAAGTATTTGTGTATGATGATATGTGGATCTGTGGGTATGTGTGTTAGTTTTTGCGTGTGAGTATGCGTGTCAGTGTTTGTATGAGAGTATCTGTATCTGTGTTTGCGTGAGTGAATATGTGTGTGCGTGGATATGAGTATGTTATTGTTAGTATGTGTTTGTGCAAGAGTGTGTTCGTGTTTGTGTGTGCATGTGTGTGCATGCGTGTGTCTTAATACGACTGAGCAAGCACTTATGATTGAGTGTGTTTTTGGCATGTGTTTGCGTGTATGTGAGAGATTGCCCTCTGTGTGTGTGTGTGTGTGTGCGCGCGCGCGCGTGTGTGTGTGTGTATCAGCTTGTTTTCATGTGAGTGTGTTTTTGTGTATACTTATGTATCTGGGAGTGTTTATGCATGTGTTTGCATACGTGAAAGTGCGAGTATGTTAGGTTGTGTGGTTGAAATTGTGCGTGTGCGTATGTATGTGTGTGTGTGTGTGAGTGTGTGTTTGTGCGAAGTTGGGTGTGTCTATGTGCTGGCCAGAGTGTTTGAATATGCTTATGAGTTCGTGAGTGTATTTCTGTGTGTATTTTCCGGTACGTTTGAGTGTGTGAGAGAGAGAAATAGAAAGAATGTGTGTGCATGTGAAAGAGAGAGAGATTGTGTGTGTGAAATAGAGAGAGAGAGAGATTGTGTGTGTTCCTTAATCATTGAGGCAGCTGCCATGGAAAGACAAACTCCTGAGGAAAACAAGCGCAAATGATGCCGGACACAAACTAAGGGACTAACTGAGCATGACATTACACAACCAATTGAATCCCCCACTAAAACTCTATTCGCTGAAGAAATCAAAGAATTTTTTTTTCAAGCATAATAAGGAGTAAATGTCTAAACACGTCTAAAAGCATACGTTGTCAGCCAACCAGTTAGAACAACTTAAACCTGAAGAAACCTTCGTTGACAGTTTCTAACAATCATGGAACAGAATCTTGGAGTTGCGATAAAAAGCAGCTGAAATAAGGAGAAAGGATTACTAGTCACTAATCTAAACATATAATAGTTATATTTTTTCTCTGTTCAAGCATTGATCTCATTGGTCTGTTCACCTTCCTATTTTAACAAATCAATGACGATTAAGTCGTAGAAAATCTCAAGACTCTATGTCCGATCAACCTTCAAAACAGCTTAAGTTGAGTTGAGATTTGAAAAGAACGTTAAATTATGATATTTGAATTTTCAAAAATTAGATATAAAATAGCTTTAGGCTCTTCATTGCCGATCCATGCATAAATTACTCTATCTTTTGGTATGGGTATATACTTGTTAATGATCATTGACAATGTCAATCTAAAATTTCAAGTACACCACCGATTTTCCGACACCTTTGGTCCCACGATTTTGCCGGATCATCCATTTTGACGGACCAACTGACGTTTATGTAATAATAATTCAGTAATACAACTGAGACTCACTAATCGTGCACATTTAAAACATTAAGATAGAAACATGTTGCTTACTTGCCTCCCCACAGCAGCAAGTTTGACATGATGTTGAGTTTTAAGTAGAGTCCTGGCTGACCATTAAAAATGGCTCTTGTCCTGCAACTAATGTCGTGGAGTCAGCTTACCTTGATCTAAGGACGAGTCCCTGACAAGCTTTTCAAAGTCTTATCACTACTTATGTAGAGCCGAACCACACATCAGTTGACCCCTCTTTGCTATGATATCGCAGGTACGTCAAGCTGGTCAAAACCACCGGGCAACAGGAACCTTCTCAGGGGTGATCACATTTTTAGGGGCAGTGATCACTAAAAAATCAGAATAAAGAATAAAGTGTGAATGCTAACGAACGGGTCAATTTAGCATAAGCTTAAATTGAAAATTGAATCTGCAGTAATATATATATACATATATATATATATATATATATATATATATATATATATATATATATATATATATATATATATATATGTATGTATGTATATATACATATACATATATATATATATATATATATATATATATATATATATATATATCAAATAATCGAATATCAAATAAGAATAAAATCCTTAAATGTGATGCATCTATTCTGATGATACAGTTTATTGATATATAAGGAAACGTATATAGGTATGTCAATTAAACAAATAGAGTACAGTGTTTACAAAGAGTTTTCAATTGTTACCACACCCAATGTGATATACTGTGGACATTTTCTATCTCTATAGAATTGACCAGAAAGGTCTAAGAAAATATAGATTTGTGTTCACACATTTCACCTCTACTGACACCTGCACTTTGCTTGGAACCCATTTCTCAGGGTAAATTTAGGCTAATAAGGCTTAAGATTATACAAAATCAATGGAGCTGAAACAACCACCGCTGTATAAATAATTGAGATATGGCGCCACGTATTTATGGCTATTCGGTGAGCCAGTATGAGAGATGTGAGAAATTCAAGTGTCCACTCGTAATTTTGTCCGGATTAAAGGAGATACCTGACAATCGATACTGTAAATATACTGATACTTCACTCT
>OY735229.1:43105083-43117583 GCA_963457665.1 Thysanoteuthis rhombus
TTCTCACCCAACACACCATTTGGAAAAATGTTATTGACACAGAGACCTTAATCTTTACTTTACTGTTCACTCAGTGTCATTGATTGATGTCCCTTCTTAAGTAATGATTTAGAAAAAACAGTAAAAAATTAAGATGAGAGTACATAGCAGAAAGGAAAAAATATCAATGGGCTACAATCCTTCATTCAAAATAGTAAAAAAAATAATCACTTTCAATTGTATCATAAAATGCCCTGGTTTAGCAGTAACACAATCAAGTGTCTCAATGCTTCACTCCTCCATCACTTCCCTTTCCCACTTAGTTTTTGTCATTAGGAAAAGATATAGGGTAGAAGGAGAAACAAAAACATCCACGTGTTACTTTTACTCATACTATCAACTATCTGGTTGCCAAAAAGCGATACATGACAAAAAACGTTAAAATTTGTTCAAGAAGTGATTTTATTGTGAGAAATATATGTTCGATTTTTTATAGGAATGACCTACGAGAATCCTGGTATAAGAAATTTTATTTCATGCTTAAAACAAATGACCTCTGTTGACCTTGAATGACCTTGAGGCTCATATATTTGGGACGTCGGTTTTCATTGGTTCTTCATTCCAAATATCAGGTCAATCGACCTCGTAGTTTTAGCGAAGAGGTACGGAGAAACAGACAGAAAGCTAAAATATTTGTATAGTTCTATGGCAGGCTATTTTCTTGACAATAATAAATGTCTGGATACTTTCTGGACATATGTTTTATTTTTCTGTGGCAATTATCTTTCAAGAAATGGATTCATTTTTCATTTTGAGGTTTTGTCATGATTTAAAGTACGCAGCGTTTGCACTCTCTCGGTGATATATTACGTGACCTTACGAGGGAAAACGAACTTTTCAATATAGTTTCTTTGAAATTACCACTATGACAAAACCAGACGGCGAAACATGTAAGTGAAATAAACGTGATTTAAATATACTTTTCCATATATTCCATTCAATATATACATGTGTGTGTGTGTGTGTGTGTGTGTGTGTGTGTGTGTGTGTGTGTGTGTGTGTGTTTCGTTCAAGTTGAAAGTGCAGTCTCCTTTGCGTCATACCAACCCAAGCTCTGATGATTCAACCTACGACACCATCATCACCATTTTGGATATGATTTAACTTTGGGGGAATAAATGAAATTAGTCAAAAAGTCAAATTCAGTCTTAACGTAAAATAAATAAAAAAAATAATTTCAAAATTTGTGAAATGGATAAATATTATCACCAGACGCTTTTCATTGACATTTTCTCTTATAAACATTTCTCCCAATAAAAATACATAATTTCACAAAGAATATATATATATATATATATATATATATATATATATATATATATATATATATATATATATATGTATAAGAATTGTTTGTGTGTTTGTAAATATGTAAAAGAGAAGTGTCTGTCACACTATGATAAGTACCTAAACATGGCTGCTGCCCAACCAAATTTGGCAAGCCTACTCAATGGACTTGGAGAGAGATTTTAGAACAAAAATGTCCCGAGAAAATAATTTGAAAGGTTTTATAGGGATGTTCTATTCACAATGGAACCATAAAACTGAACTGAACCCCGATTTCTTCCCATGAGCAGATCTTCTTATTCTATACGTATATATATTTAACTCTCTAAGGGCTGTAAAGTGAAGGACACTTGTTCCTAAATTGAAATTATCTTTTGAAAAATTGAGAATAAAAGGCATTTCGAAACATTCTAGAGAGGGGGGCAATATCTATAATGTGAGAATAATCTTAAACTGGACCATTACTTCCCGATCAGTATATATAGTGTAGGTCAGCAAACTGGATTGGTGATGAAAATGGCTGTCTTGAGAGTCGGTTACTGGCTTATATGAGTAGGGGTCATCCAGGGTTCAGGTCTCCGAGAGACAAGTTGCTATGGGAACATTCTGGAGGGGAGAGGATAAGTGTAATTGATTGAGTGGATTAAAACAAGCAATTAGTGATTATCATCTTTGAGATAATCCAATGAAAAGTTTTATCTTATAGGAATGCACCAGTGATTCAAAAATCTTACATTATTGTAGAAGCGTTTGGTATTCTTTGGGTTTTTTTTTCTGTTATTGTAGAATATTTTTGGTTTTCGGTGTATGTCATAATCTTTTGACTTGTGAGTGTGGGTTAGTGAAGATTTGTGAGCAGTTTTGGTATTCAGTAGTGATGGTGATAATCTTATGGCTGGGAATTAGGTGTCAGGTTGTTCAATTTGATATTCAGTCAGATTGGGCGAGGATTTGTAGAATTAATATCCGCATGTTTTTTTTGATTATCAGTGATTTTTGTGGCCTAGTGTGGTGTAACCTTCACACAGATATGCTCATTCATATACGTACAGGTGCAGGTGTCTAGAAAGGCTATGGAGTTAGCGCAGTCAAATTTGATAGAGTCGTGTGTAGAGTTTACGGGTGAGAAGAATTCCTCCAGTTCAACTCTAACTCCTATATATATGAAAATGATATCATCTATATATCTAACATAGAAGATGCAGTCTTTGTCTATCTCTGAGTAAGTCTCTTCAAATTTGCCCATGAAGATGTTAGCACAGAAAGGGCCGCTACTGTGCCCATGGCACAGCCTTTCACCTGGAAAAAGTGCCTATTATTAGAATTGAAAGCATTGAGTGTAATACTTTGTTGAAATGGATGATAATCATTTCACTTTTAGGTTCTTTAGTCGTTTTATTGTCAAAGGCTGCTTTTAGGAATATATATATTTGTGTGTGTATGTTAGTATGTAATAACGGGAGATCATGTAATGTAACCCATTCATAATTATTTCTGAAGGATTATAAATCCATTTCTTAATAGTATAATTGTTTACGTCGAGAAACAAATGAATGAGATGTATACAACGAATGAACAGAATGAGATTATAGTTATCTGGGCCTCTGCATCTCAGTAGGAAGAAAAACGCTACGTCAAAGCGGCTACACTTATGGGGCTGCTGCTGGAATCAAACCTGCGACCGATAAGGTTGCTGCTCTAACGTAGTGTTGGTCTAATCATTGAGCTGAATAGCCCGGCAGAAAGGCAAGGGTAAAAAAACCTGCAAATATGGTCAGTTAATGGACAAAAATGAGAATGTGGAGATAAAGTAGTTATTTGGGTCTGTACCTTTCCAATGGGCAGTTTAGCTCAATTTTAAGAGCAATGCTACGTTGAAGCGGTCACCTTCAATCGCAGGTTTGCTTCCTGCAGCAGCCCCGTTTTCTCTCATTGTTTGTGCTATTTAATCTGCCTGAGCAAAAAGACATATATAGTGATAACAGGAGGTCAATTGAAATGGAGTCTCAAATGATATAATGCATTCATATATATATATATATATATAAAATTTTGTCGGATCATATATATCCATTTCTTAATACATACTAGTCGCGTTGAAAGCAATGAATAAACTAGAAATAAACGAGATGGGAATTTGGAGTGTAAACAGTCATTTTGGACTTTGTACAACCACATCAGTTTGGCTCAATGGTGAGAGCAACGCTTCATTGAAGCAGCTTCCATATATATGAATGTATTATCAAAATTATAAGAAATAAGTAATAACTACACTGGTTGGAGATGAATTTATATAATAACTTGGATATTTAGTAGAAAGGTATTAGTTCATAGTTATATTTTTCAGCTCATAGAAAAATTCCGTTGACCTTTTTCGATGAGATTTTCAAAAGAGAATTAGGTCAAAACATTAAAAAATGGGGAGTGTAGTTTCCAGGGTGACAAAATGGAAAGGGGGGATCCAGTAAAAAAATCTTTCATTCATGGCTTATGGTCGGTATGTAGGTATTCAATTGGGAGTGGCTAGCGTTGACCCATTCTGTGTTATCGAGTCTGTGGGGAATTGTAGTACGTACATGCATACATACACATAATGATGTATGTTCACATATAAGTTCGTTAATATATACATATGTGTGTATGTGTGTGTATGTGTGTGCATGTGTGTGTGCATGTGTGTGTACATGTGTAAGAAGCTTTGTACTGAATATACAAGTTATCAAATATAAATCTATCTCCTACCAGAGAGGCTTTTACTTACGTATCATTTGTCTCTTACATTTATTGGACCCCTGATGTGAAATACTAGAATATATATATATATATATATATATATATATATATATATATATATATATATATATATATATATATATATATATATATATATATATATATATATATGCCTGGGATACCTGGCGTTGCTCGGAAAAAAGCTCTAAATCTAACAGCAAAGCAAATGCTATTTTAAAGAGATTTCACGAAATTGAATAGGGAGGTATGACCCCTTCCCCACCTCACCAATCGGGTTATCACACACTCTCGGACAGACAGACGTAGACCAACATCACATGTTGGGTAGGTCTACGTATTTCTACATAAAAATCAATTTTTCTCAAAACTGAGAATTACAGTTCTCACTTATGGCGTGAATAGTTCTCATGGCGAAGCAGACTCCATCATCATCATCACCTGTTTTCTGTCGTCCGTCGTAGGATATAGACCTTCCCAAGAATTCGCCACACCTCTCTATCGTGAGTGTCACGGAGCAAATATTCTCGAAACCTATCCTATAAGTCTTGCCATTTCATATCTTGCCGACCTTCGTTCCACATCTGATCTATATTGTGAGTCCAGATGTCCATCGGTTGTCTGCCATTTTCGAAACATGACCAGCCCATTGCCATTTGGGTTTTCTGATGGCTTCTATGATATCCTGGGCTCCTATTTCCATCTCCACTCAAATTACTGTGCTGTCTTGAGTTCTCTCCATGTGATGTTGAGCATGAGTCTCTCATGCGCACGTTGCATGTTTCTCAGTTTATGGGTCTGTCTCCAAGTTAGGTTCTGTGTTTCAGCTCGATAGGTGACTATCGAGAGGGAGCATTGGTTGTATATTCTTCTTTTTAGGACTATTGAGATAGTCTTATTTTTGAATTGGGTCATCTTTTTATTGTTGTGTCTGTGCGGAAAGGTTGCAGGTAAGATTCAAGGTTTTTGCTGTAATGAAAAAAAAAACAACATATTTTATCGTCGCCCTAGGGTTAGATTCCTTTAAAATATACCGGTAAATTGGCATAAGCGCTGAAAGAAAGAAATTCAAATTCATGATTGCCTATGATGAAAGGGTACAGTCTAGCATTATAGCAACATTGTAAACAGAACCCCCTCTTATAAAACCTTTGAATGTTTCCTTTCTCAAAATTGACAGGTTTCTGGAATGTTTCAAGGTCTAATAGATTGAAGACCCATAGAATTAAAAGAAAATGAATTTTCTCTGCCAGGTTTCGAACTCGGTCCGCCGATTATATTTACCTCGTTTCTAAACACTGATGCATTGTTGCTCTCATTGATTTTCGTAGCGATAAGATTAGTTCTTTTTTATGTTGATGCCATTCCTCGATAATTCGACCGAGGATGTAGTGAATTGAGTCCTGCTGATTATGCATTGTCTTTCCTCTGTGATATATAGTTCTCGACTTGAAAGTAGATATATTCCTAATGACTACCTTATCGGAAATTATCAACTAAAACCGTCTCCTGATTAGTCATCATTTTGTTTTTATGATGATCTGGCTGACTTTCTGACTGCCCATTTATCCCTTTAACAAGCCGTACCAACGGAGCTAGAGGGCTGAAAATTTTCACATTGATTTAAAAAAAATCTTAAAATAACATTGAGTTTTTTTTTCCAAATTATCCTCCTAAATGCATTTGTGTGCATGCATGTGTGTGTGTAAGAAAGAAAGAAAGAAAGAAAGAAAGGGAGGAAAAAGGAAGGAAGGAAAAAGACAGAAGAAATGAAGGAGGAAGTAAAAAGAAGGGATAGAGAAAGAAAGAATTGAATGAAAGAAATGCATACATAGGCGAATCAATAGGTATCTAACGTACTGATTGAAAAAGCATTTATTTTACTCGGCAGATTTTCAACATGATCCCCTTTTCAAGTCCATGCACTTGATTCAATATTGCACATTTATCTCAGAGATCGAACTCCATACGATGAAAATTACAAGTCAAAATCCAGCTAATAACTGTATGTCAGACTACAAACTCATTGATATCCCCTCTTACGAGAATGAAATAATATAAATAAACTAGGCTGGCTACTGAAGGGTCAAATTCCAACCTTTCTTCAGTCCAACCGAACCGAAAGTTCAATAAGACGTCACTACAAAGTTTAAACGGCATTATTCCCGATCATGTCGCCCTGAGTGGAAGTTCTTGTTCTTTAGGTAAGAAACGTCTCATCAACGATCACTTTTTTTTATCTAGTGTCAATTAAATCCGACTCAAAGCAGCAGAGAAAATCGATTTTAAAACTAAGTTTTAAAGCCATTATTGACAGATCACACGACCCTAAGTGGAAGATTTTTCAATTAAAAAGCATCTTATCATGAGGTATCTTTCCACTGAATTTCAATTAAATTTTACATGAAATGATTGCGAAACAATATGGGCACCACTACGTATCAATAAACACAGAAAGGAATGATTTTTAGTGAATAAATTCAGTGTTCAAAAGTTCCCAGTACTCGATCTCTAAAACTAAACAATAAATACACAATTGAAAAAACGTTTTTTTTCCCGCTAGAAACCTTTGCACACACCTGATAGTCGACGGACAGAGAGGTGGAATATATATGATAATATAGGTTGAATGGACATAATATAATATAAGTAATTTGGGGGCATTTCAATAGATCAAGCCACCCGATCAAATCACTCCGGCGTACCCTGTCCTTCCGGTGGGCCAGGCCACCGAAGTAACACAACCAAGAAGAACTCCTGGATGGACTCCAATGGAAAATGATCATCTGACCGTTTGACTGAGAGCCAGGTAACAGAGACACCAGGACCAAATACTTACTAAAACAACCCTCTGTATCTACCCCTCATCGGCCTCGTCTCTCTCTCTCTCTCTCTCTCTCTCTCTCTCTCTCTGACTATGTCTCTCCTTCTCCTTTTCTTTTTTTCCTCTTATGCAACTTTTTTTTCCATTCTCTCTTTCTCTACGTCCCATATACTATTTCTGTCTCTCTAACAGTGTCTCTCTATATCTCTCACTGTTTTTTATATTTCTCTTCCCCCTCTCTCTCTCTCTCACACACACACTCTCTCTCTCTCTCTCTCTCTTGAAGTCTCTGTCTCTATTTTTCAGCTGTGTCTTTCTCTTTCTTTCTTTTCGTTTTGGTTTGCATTTCTTCATCCTCTCCTTTTTTTCCTTCTCTCTGTCCCATACTAGAATAAGCACTTACTAAAACCACCCTTCTCTCAATCTCTCTGTCTTTCTCCTGTACGAACAGTCAATCTTTTTCCTCTCTTTTCTTTCTCATTATATATATATATATATATATATATATATATATATATATATATATATATATATATATATATATATATATATATATATATATATGTTTCCCCTCTTTGTCCGGTACAAAATAAAATAATCTGTACTAATAGGGGGAGAACATTGAGATTAGCTTTTCTGGTCGACCAGAATGTGTTGTTGCCAGTTCAGATACAAGGAACCATAGAAAAATCGGCTAATGTCCCGCTGGTAAAGTTCCAAAAGACAGAGACGCGTTGAAAAAGAGACTTACTGGGGGAGAGAAACATAATCTGAGGAAATAAGAAAGAGAAAGAGAGAGAGTCTACTCTAGACTAAATAGAAATTCTGAGCGAGACAGAGACAGGATTTACCTCCGCCAACAATGTTGGAAGAGGTAGATGAATTCACCCTTGTCGGTCTGTCTATACGTACGGTGTCACCCTAACACTTTTTTTTTTTTTGGTACACCTAAACACTTTCTTTTTTTATAGAAAGTTAATTTTCTTCTAAACCAAAGCTCATCATCCCGGCCTTTCAATGTTCGATTTAGTACATGGATCTCCCCTCCCAATGGTTTGTCGCGCCATCTTATTCTTCTCCGTTGACCAAAGTTTTGCGTATTATCCTTGGGGCATCTTATTTGTGAATCGTAAGGTTCAGCGGTTGTCTAACATTCATGCAAATAAACATAGCGTGATTTTATTATTTCTAGTTGAAAAAATATATTATCAAGTGTTATTTATTACCAAACTCTACCACATAATTTTGTGTGTACTCATTTTTGGACGGCAGCATATTCATATTTTTCGCAACCGAGTTTCAACGCTGCGGAATTTGATTATTAAAAAGTGCCTGCTGATATCTGTTTGGATTGAGTTATGTTTCACTAGAAATTAAAAAATCCTGCTTTGTTTGGTTCAGAAGAAATCTTTCAATAAAGAAGTGATATAGGTGTTCAAAGTTATGTGCAGTGCGAGACTATATATATATATATATATATATATATATATATATATATATATATATATATATATAATATCTAATATAACACCTTGTTTTCTCCGCCTCCTTCGAAATAGTCACGTTATGCTGTTTCACACTGTCATGCTGGCAAAGGCTCGTATTACATTCGATCCATGCAAACTCTTAGGTAACACGTCATACTGAATAACCAGAATGTTGATACGTTACAATATTTGTGTGAATGTCTGTATAAACGTATGTACATTACAGATGTACCATTCTCCCATAATTACCTGGCGGGTAATATTTTTAAGGAAGAAGCAGCACGACTGCTTATCAAACGACCTATTTCGGTAGCCAAAACACACCTGAAGAAGGTTGTAGAATAGTTAAACCAAAACTTCATAAGAATAAATACAACACAAAGAATGAGAACCAATTGTAAGAACAACTCTTGGGATAATCTTACCTCTTCGCAAAACGAGAAAGTGCCCAGAGAGCGCATAAGTCTGCCAATGCCGTATACTCACTTTAATAATTCCTGTATCAGCTCGAAAATGTAATTACCTTTTGTTTACACGATAGTCCACCTACAACAAAATTCCATTGAAATTCATTCAGAACCCGTGAAGATATAGTGTAGACAAATATGAGAGAATATATAAATGTTAGAGAAAAATGAAAAATATCTCCTTCGATAACATATTCATGGATCCTCCCAAACATTTTGCTAATTCCCAATCTACACTGCTATAAATTTAATTGAAATTGATTGTGAACTTTTGGCGATATCGTGTGGACAGACAGGCAGGTGGAGAGACAGGCGGACGGACGGAGAGACAGACATATACCTATCCAACTTCTTTTCCAGTGATAAATTATAGACATTTTTTTTTTCTTTTGGTTATATAGTTTTTTACTCGCCACACAAGAATCAATTCTTCCCTCTCCCCAACAAGACTAATTGCATGATTAAAGTAACAAGCACGTCCTTTTTTGGCGCTGTATGACAAGATGTCACAAGGAGGATAGACGTTGAACAAGCCTTGGTGCTGCAGGGTCAGACTCTACCCGCACTCCTACTCCGACTGAAGATGATTACTGACAACTTTTATATTGCAAATAGAATAAATTTTAAAAACATTCTTAAAAAATGAATTTTTTTTTAGTATAAATATATTCATCTATTTGAATGAAATAAGCCTCTTTGTATTTGCAGCATAAACTTTCGTAGATAAATACGACTTGTCAGTTTGGCGCAGTCGGCAAAAAAGACACCTACCGAGCACTAGGTTGTAATTTCCGATCATGACAGGACATTGTTATTAATTATGTATTACTTTGGTTTAATGTAACGGGACGAACAGTGAGGAATTACAATCCTGGATAAGTTAAGGATTGTTCTTGTTCTTGTTACGGTGGAAAAACAAAGTCAACTCCAACCTCCGACTTGGACTGTGGTTAGTCAATAATTACTAAACTTAGTTTTGCACTGCACAAAGCCAAATGGTGTGGAAATGGTCAAGTTTACTTCACGATACAGAACCATCAAGATTTTTTCAGAATAAAATAACATTACAAAATACAGGTAAATCAATGCAAATTTGTAGGGTCAGGTAGAATACCGAAGTTGATTGCAGAGCTCAAAACTAAAACTAATATTTGTGATGCTTAGTGTGGTTTTGTACAGAGATAAGCAAATGTGTAAAGGTCTTAAATAAATCAGAGTGTATTGTACTCAGATCGTGACAAAGAGAATCATAGTATAGATTATTTTTCAAAGCATAAAACATAAAGAAACAGGTGAATCAAGCCAAATTTCTAGTTGGCTATTTTAGGTAACTGCGTAGCAAAGACAAAACATAAACAATTGCATCTAACATCCCCTCTACTTTTAATAGCCTGTGAGTTCAAACACTTTATGTTCTGCAAATTTCTCTCCTGTGACGGAAGTAGGCGTATTTTTTTATACGACTTTAATCAATTTTTTCTCAATAAAAACTCGGTAAGCTATCTACTAAATTTTCCATCTCTTGCATGCAAATTAGAATAATTTTTGCACTGGTTGTAAAACGTATGTGCGCGCAAATACTCACTGCTTATTGTGAACCATAACATACCTTTTGATTTGAAAACAGATATCTGTGACAGCCTTTGTTAAAAGATCGAATTTGAAACGTCCTCTACGGAATCTACTTTGTCATCATCATCATCATCATCATCATCATCATCAGTCTTTTAGCGTCCGTCGTTGGACATAGACCTTCCCCAGGATTTACCACACTTCTCTATCATGGGCGTCACGGAGCCAGTACTTCCTGAACTTGTCTAGCTCGTCTCTCCATCTAGCATTTTGCCGGCCTTGGTTGCGCATGTGGTCTTGGGGAATCCATGTTGTGAGTCGTGATGTCCATCGATTGTCTGCCATATCTACTTTTTTTATTAGATTCTTTAAACAAAAGTCTTATTATTTTGGTAGCTATCACAGATGTCAGGAGATGTTTCTGGCTCTCTTATTTCAACTCAATATTAAGGCAGAATATGTGGGAATTTATTTCCTGTGCAAATCCTTCACCCAAGAAAAACTAACAACTTATTTTATGGTGTGTGTATTAATATCTGTTCAAAAAGAACATTAACCAAAACTGAAGCACGTAACAAGTATCTGCTGAAGACTAGAAAAGTTTGTTTATATATATATATATATATATTAATATATATATATATATATATATATATATATATATATATATATATATATATATTTGTATTTATATATATATGTATGTATGTATGTATGTGTGCATATGTCTTTGTGGGTGAGTGCCATTGGTGTTTGTGGAAAATACTGCTTCCAAACTAACCAAGCAATCTATAGTCATTCCTGGGCCAAGCTCATCCTGTGACAAGGCCACTGGCACTGAGAACCAAACTCCAAGCCCAAGAGAATTACCATATGATACGATCGAGTATCAGATTAGATTAGGCAAAAGATCTTTGATCTGGTCTTTTGATTATGTCTGTGCCTATTACTTTCAAAATACTTTATGAACGCGAGTGATGTTGGTAATACACTGCAATGGCTGACATCATCTACTAACAATACTGGTTAAGTCTGCTCTTGAAGGTTCATAATGTGCTAGTCTCAACTACTGAGATGAGTTTGCCTACCAAAATGTACGGTAGGCGCCAATTTATAGACGGTCAGTCTGGAAAGTATCAAGTCATTCGAAATATCTGGGAAAAACAGTTGGTCAGCCTTGATGCAACATGGCAACCAATCATAAGGGACCTTACTACGCATGCATAAACAGACATTTACCCCTGGGGTCAATTGTTCCGTGGTGAGATGCTTTTGAGTTAGCTTATGTACTCTGTTGCTTATTGTATTCACAATGACTACAAGTCTTGTGCAGGGTTTTAGGGGAAAAAACGATTGCATCACCCACGTGTATTAGCCACCCCCTACAGTCCAGATTTGGCCCCTTGTAACATCAGATTTTTTTCAAGTGGGATTTCAAGTCGTGGTGTCTTTCTGGGGAAAGTGACTGAATACACGTTTGAAAATCCAAGATTGAATACCCTATAAAAAAAAGTTTTTTTTTCGCTAAAAAAGACTCAGTAGTTTTACTGTCAATAGTTTTCGGAAGGATCATTAACAGGTTGTTAGGGATGATTGAACTCCTCGTTGTTTTAACAAAACGTTCCAACCAATCCATTCTACGACCTTCTTCAGATATATTATCCGAATGTAAGGGTGTTGACTTTTCAAAACAGTCTTCTAAGGACTGCTTTGAAAAGTTGAAGGGGCACGGGGATTAACATTCGATATACTAAAGGATGCATTTTAAAGGGGACTAAGGCATCATTTCCTTAATCTTTCTCGTTAATATTGGGTGGATACTTTCCGGGAAAACTTTGTATTTCGGATATTTCCTATTAGACATTTGATTAAAAAGTGAGGGTCGGGGCATTATTTCTAACATCTTCGTAGAGACTGGGCAATTCTGTCCTTACCCACACCTACGACTGTAGGGCTCCTACATTGATCCAACATTGTGTCGTCATTTGCATTCCTGAGGAGTTAGTTAATTTAATTTCAGACATTCTTCCCACTCATTAATCCCGTCCCAGCACATTTCAACATTAGATGCAG
>OY735229.1:43122583-43145083 GCA_963457665.1 Thysanoteuthis rhombus
ACATTTAAGCATTAGCACCGTCTTTCATTCTTATCTTCGTTCACTCCATTGCATGGGTGTTTCCAGAAGGACTTAAGCTTCTCTATAACTGTCAATCACTTATAACTCTCCCTTCACCAAACTGTTGGCTAAAAATTTATGAGTGTTAAGAATGTTAAAACTTATGGTATTTGTAGACTATAGGAATATACACAGGTAGTAATTGATAATAATGATAACAAATATATTGGTTTGATTCGAAATCAAGCTTATTAATTGTTGTTTTTGTTGTTGTTGTTGTTGTTATTATTATTATTATTGCTGCTGCTGCTTTTAGGAAATCAAATAAAGTGAACTGTCCAGTCTCTTATGAAAGGACACAGTCGGCGTCAAAGTCTTGGTTTCCATTGCTGGTTTCAAGCTTGGTCGAGAGCTTTACCATTACAACTTTCACGGCGAGCCTTTTCGCAAGATGCAAGTCCATTAAAGAGATACGTCCATTCTTATCATGCAGCCTAGAGTGTACTTGATTAGTAACTGAGTGCATTGAGGAAATTGTCTAAATGAAGAGTTTTTACACTCTTCGCTTTATCCTGGAATCGAACCAAGGACCCTCTGCGTGTGATACAAACGTGCTAAACATTACACTATCCGAGTGGACGATTGTTTCTCAAAAGGGGGTACTTAAAAACGAGGGAGAAAGACTTGCAAACTAATACATAAATGAATTAGTTAATGAAGCAATGAAAAGAAAGTCGATAACATTCTCTACAAACATACACCGATGCTAAAACAAAAGATACAATTCGCTTATAGGCTGGCTTTAATAAAAGTGGACACTTCTCGGGCTTGACCGTATTTTTAGATGATTACAAGCACACACAATAGCTCAGGTATAAGTACATGAACTTACAGTTATAGATGTGTGTGTATTAACTGACACACAGATCCATAATAATACAAATGAAAAATGCATCAACACTCAGTGTTGTATGAATTCTATAATGCTCAGAAAAATACCTGTCCTTCAAACGAACATGCAGACGTATCATGAACACATATCAGAGAGCCCAATCGAAATTATTACAGAATGTTTATAGTGAGTATCTTATACATAATATATCAATCCATATAAATTCTAATCATGATATATATATATATATATATATATATATATATATATATATATATATATATATATAGGTAGGTGGGAATATCAATATGCTCAAAGCAAAGGCATAAAAACGCGTTTGTTTTAGACAACAAATAATTACTTTTCAACATATTCTCTTTTTTATTCGATGCACTTAACTCAACTCTTCTCTGTTAATCATATATAACGAACATATCTGTGTCAGGCTAGAGACGTATTGATCCACCCTCATATATAGGATACCTGTATGTCTGCACGTCTATGTACCTCCGGCTTTCCCTGGGTGTGTCTGTTTGTTCTGGAATGTCGAAACCAGTTCCCGTAGAAGCATTCTCCACAGGGTACACGGGTGGGGCGCTTGGAAAATCATCAACAACAAAAACGAAGGAAATACTCAGACTAAAACACATACAACAATTTGAAGTGAACAAAAAAAACTGAGATTGTGTTACGCCACGCTTTCAGTAGGGGAGAAACACCCATCTGCCCCGGATTCAAAATTTTCGGGGCTGTCCTAAAAATCGTGGCTTCATGAGGTATATAAGTGAATTATCTTCCTAATTTCACTTGAGCTCTAACACGGACGTCTAGTGTCGTTATAGATCTTTTTTACATCACTAGTTACTTTCTTGTCTAAAAATGACCGAAAAAGGAAAAACATGTCTGGTAAGTCACTCAAAAGAAACTGTCATCTGATCAACGTCTCTTGGCAGCATGCCTATTTGGGTACGATCAATAAGAAAATTTTTGGGAAAAAGAGTGATCAATGAAAAAGTCAGTCATATCACCTAAGGTTGGGCAGCAATCACCAAAAAAAAGGCTGAAATTCAACAAAAAAAAGGGGATTAATTTAACATAAACTTTGATTTTAATTTGAATCCCCTCAAAAAAAAACCTCCTTAGCGAATGATTTTCAAAATTCAGAAGAATTGTTTGTTTTTTTCTATACATAAGGGGTGAATGTTTAAATTGCCAACTTGCAAGCTAATTGGTGTGCCCTGTATGTGCAATATATATATATATATATATATATATATATATATGCCTCAATACATATATATATATCTTTGCATATATATATATATATATATATATATATATATATATATGCCTCAATACATATATATATATCTTTGCATATATATATATATATATATATATATATATATAGTGCGTTATAATCCGAAATGATCTCCCGTCATTACACTTGTAAATAAAATAGACTATTGAAGAAAATGAGATTGCTGCAGGAATCGAACCTGCGACTTGATAGATAACTGTAGCGTTGAAAGAAATGGATAGACCAAGATTAAACGAGATTAGGATTTGGAGTGAAAACATTTACGTGGGCCTTTGAATCAGCAGCAGCTGTTAAGCTCAATGGTAATAACAACGCTACATTGAAGCGACCATCTTATCGGTAGTAGGGTCGATTCCTTCTGCTGCCCAATTTTGTCTATTTACTTATTCTATCTACGCGATCTGGGCCAAGTGATACATTGACCTCGTAATGACGGGATATCATTTATATATGATATAACGCAATTTATAATCATTCTATCGGAATATATAAATCCATTTCTAAATACATATACAGAGAGAGATATATACATAAATAAAATCGCTCAACTTACAATTTTGGAAAACAAACTAGAGGAAGTCAGTCATCGAGAAGGCCTCAGATAATTTGAAAAAGGCCTGAAAGGCAGACCATAAATGTGAAAGCTCATTCATTTGTGAAGATATAGCAAGGACAGCGCTGCCAACTATATTTTCAAGTTTATTGTCTCAAAAAAACGACACAAACACCCAGAAACATCTAGACTTTCCAGATATATATCTAAAATCTGAAAAACATATTACATATCATCAATAGATTAAACGTAGTTTCAAGTTTCAACATTTATTTTATCAAAACATTATATAATCTACTGAAATATGAACTGATCTATTTCTATAAACTAAACAAAATGTCTAAAGCATTTAGATTTAGATTTTTAAAAAAACACCTCAATTGGCAGCACTGAGCAAGGAAGTAATATTCATTTCGGTATGTCAGTCAGCGATGGCAACCGATGCTAGGGATGCTAGCGCACCTAAAAAGAAAGAAAGTCAAGAAGCATGTGAACGTGGAAGAGGCTTTTATGCAGGTCAAATATCGATAAAATTGATTGGATATTGTTTTTAGATGTTCGATAATAGGAACGAAAAAATAGGTTGTCTGGTTTATGGAAAGACGAGTGAATAGTCGGTTTCACCAGGATTTTTTTTTACTTTTTTTTTTGTTGCACTTAGCGACAACCGTATTAAATATCAAATTGCTTTCTTCTCCCGTCAAGCACAAATCAAAATGTACAAGAATGAAAAATGGTAGAATAAGACGAATAAGAGGATTTTGAAGAAATATCAAAGCAGCATTATTTATAATTATACCATACAGGTATACCTTGATTAGTGCGGTTAATTGTTTCCATTTTTTTTTCTGTCCATATAGTTGAAAACTACACCGATCAAAGCATTATTATAATTCAGTGTGTTTCTGGTTTCAGCCTATACTTAGTTACATTGATTTGTACATTTCGATGAGATGGTGTTTTCAGAAAGAAACTACTGAACCCGTTTCAGTGGAGGAGGCCATTGTTTCAAATGATGGGTAGGAGATATGCTTATCGGCAAAATTATTACATTCAAGTGGGAGAGTTCATTGTTACAAACCAAAAAACAGAAAGACACAGTATTCTTTAAATATGTAGAGGCACCCAGTGATGTAAAATATCATACAAAAATATCTCTCTCTCTCTCTCACTTTATCTCTCTCTCTCACACACACACACACACACATATATATATATATATATATATATATATATATATATATATATATATATATATATATAAACGAAGATATATCAAAAGTCCATAGCCGAATGATGAAAATATTTTGCACAAATATTTTTTAACAGATTTGCTTTTGTTGATGCACTTAATTACATAAACCAAATGTTATACTATGAACATTTTAAATAAAAACAAGGCAATCATTTTGAAAGGCTACAGATATTGATCTAGACTATATATATATATATATATATATATATATATATATATATATATATATATATATATATATATATATATATATATATATAATGTGTACTGTGAAGAGTGAGACAGACTCTGGAGTAAAGTGTTTAGAGGTAAGGTTTATTAATCCTTAGATGTAAATGATCCAGACATGTTTCGGGATTCTTCCCATCTTCAGTGGTGTGTGCTGCGTGAGTATGTGTTTAAAAATCCCATACATATAGTGTGTATATATATGTGTAATGAGGATGGATCAATAGGTCCGTAGCCTGAAATGGTAGTTTAATTTTTTATATAAAATAAGTAGTTGTGTGAAATAAATGTTTTTATTGTTTTTTTTCTTCGGTAGGTTATGGATTAATGTTCATACGTGTATAGATAGATAGATAGATTGATAGATAGATAGATTTAACCTGATACCGATAGAAACTGGAAGCAATCAGAGAGTGCATAACTCTGCAAACGTCATTATCAGGGGGAATAATTTTGCATGGATCCGCCTCAAAATGTAATTACTTCTTCCGTAGACTATTGCTTACCCTTCCCCATAAAGATTAATTGAAATTCATTCAGAACCTTTGGAGATATCGAGTGGACAGACACGAACTAAAGCGGGAGGAAGGTAATTGTGCGTGGATTTGCCTCAAGATGTAATCACTTCTTCCGTACCCTACTGACTACCCTTCTACAAAATTTTATTGGAATTCATCGAGAACTTTTGGAGATATCGTGTGGGCGGGCTGGAGAGTACCCATAGATATACGCAGAAAAACAGAAAAGTATCTGATAATCAAGAAAAGGTTCCACCCAAAATTTCACTCCCACCTTTCTTGTGTGTCCACAAGATTTCATTGAAATCGAACGAGTACTTTCGGAAATATCGTGTGGACAATCAGCCAGATAGACAGACATACAGATGCGACTGAATACACATACCCCTACATCTTACAAGGAAAGAGATATAGCTTGATTCTCTATTGGTCAATGATCGGCTCAGCGAACGAAAACGTTTGCCTGATTGACCGCTAAAAAATTGACGGAAGCAAAAATAGCCGCTGACCCCTAACTTCTATCAAATGGATTTAGCTTCGATTCTGGGATTTTTCGGGGGTTTTTGCACTAAAACTCTAAAAACAGGCCTAGAGAGCTAAAATTTCATTATTATTATTATTATTATTATTATCATCATCATCATCATCATCATCATTATTATTATTATTATTATTATTATTATTATTATTATTATTATTATTATTTGGAATCTCACACCAGTTGCCTGGTGGTAACCGCTGGAGTTTGAGTGACAGCAAGTCTCCTCAAGTTTCCAGCCCTCCTCTCCTAGTACTCATAGGTCGCAGTAATTCTGCGATTTACAGTTTCACACCGGTTGCCCAGTGGTAATCGCTGAAGGCTGAGTGACAATAAGTCTCCTCGGGTCTTCAGCTAACGTCTCCTCTCTCTTTCGCATATCATGACAGAGCTACAATTTGTTGCAGTACTTATATCTCTAGCACCTTCCTCAGTATCCGTGCAGTTCCTAGTAGTGCTGTGGTCTGTACGGTCTCTATCCTTTCCCTAATCCTGATCTCCTCCAGTCTCTCCCTCAGCGTTTTGGGGACAGTTTCTAGTACGCCCACTATGACCGGTACTACCCTGGTTTTCATGTTCCACATTTTCCTTAACTCCCTTGCTAGGTCCTGGTATTTTTCCCTTTTTTCACCCTCCTTCTTTTTATCATCATTATTATTATTATTATTATTATTATTATTATTATTATTATTATTATTATTATTATTCAGTTGCTTAGACTGAGAGCTTTCCAGAAAAGTATAATCTGCCAATATCAGATGATGATCATCGTGTACATAAATGATTAAATAAGCAAATGGAATTAATCATCAGTTTTCATTAAACATACAATTCATTTAAAGCTTTATGTTCAACCTACACCACATAAAAAATTCAGCTCCCTTGGTCAGTTTTTTACGGGTTCTAGAGAAGAAAAAAACGAACCGAACCTAAATGAGCATATTAAAAGTTAGCTGTTAACCTCCCTTCCTCTAAATCTTTAGCGGTTTATCTGTTGAGCGTTTTCCTTAGCTGTGTTTACCACTGCATGTACCTCTCCAACTTCGTTGGCAGGGGTAAAAAGGTGAAATATGGCTAAATTTGCCATTGGCCAATGCTCGATGGATCTGTGCCAGGTCTGCGACCTCGTAACTAAGCTATGCGTTGAATGTGGTTATAAACAATAAAACAAACTATTCACTCCTCAAATAAAAGAGCGTGACTAGCCGTTCATTACAAAAATGGGGCTCGTCCATTTATCCGTACCTGATTTATTGGCCCATGTGACTAGTTGGTGAGAGGGACGGACAATAGGCTTCGTCATAACTGGAAAAGCATTGAGTATTGAGCATTACTATTGGCCTTATTAGTTTATTGTTGAAAGGAGTTCTCGTATCGAATGGTGGAAAACAATTAGTGAAAGAGTTGCTATTTCGGGATGGGACCTGATTCTGATACACTTTTCAGACGAGTCGTACATCTCTATAAGTCACTTTGTCTGTCCAAAGTTAATTGACGTCATTTATTCTTTGTTTTAATCAATTGTCCCCAGGTAACTGACGTCATTTATCCGGGGTTTTTTTCTAATCAGTTCTCGTGATAAAAGAAAATATCCGCAGTTTCTCTCGCAGTGTTACGTTTTTTGTTTCGTTTTTTTTTTGTCGTCAGAAAACAATCGTTTGTTATTTATTAAGTAATTCTTGTGATGATAAAATTACGTCACAAGCATGGGATTATAGATTAAAATTGTTGGGGTTTTTTTTCAGATATAATTTATATAATTTAAAGTTTTCTTTCTAGCGGAAACCCTTATCTCTCAGCTGATCCCTTTGTCCGCTATTTTCGTTTGAATGATTTTCTATTATCTACGGTTTACCTTACTGTGGTACTTGGACACAATAGACTGAATGTACTACATATTCTCCCGTCTCTGTCTCTGTCTATGTAACTCCCTGTGTGTAGTGGAGGTGTTCCTTGTAACAATTTCGAGGATACAACCTGGAAAGCTTGCATGAGAACCCCACTGGAACACATTTTTCTGTTCATTTTCTCCAAAAAGTCTTTTAGGGAGTTACTATGGTCATTTTAGGACCATTTTAGGCCAAATCCTGCGCTGGTATTTTTTCCTAGATAATTTTAGATGAAAGATCTAATCTTTTTAGATAATATCAAACTATTTTTCAGATGATCAGTTCTGGTACATGTGCTGGCTATTTTGTTTCGTTTTCCATAATTTTTGTCCTCTTTTATTGTCTCTTTCTTCTTTATACTTAACCATTTTTGTTTTCCTAATGTCTTCCTTTTGTATCTTTCGTTTCCCTTTTTTCTTTTCCCCGTAAGAACTTTTTTCTTAGAATTTTCTCTCTCTTTCCTTCTTTCCTTTAACTCCTTTTTCTCTTTCTCTTTTATTTCTTTTCTTTTTCTCTCATTCCCACCACTACAGTTCCATTAATTTATTTTTCTCACTCTTCCTTCTCTCTTTCAATCTCCGTTTTTTTTCTTTCCTCTCTTCGTTTCATCTTTCATTTTCATTCCCCTTTTTATTTCTTTGTTTTCTTCTTTTTTAAGTATTTCCCTCGTCTTTTACTTCTCATCTTTTTCTTTTTCTTTGTTCCTTCCCACAACGTTTGTAATTCCATCTTTCTTTTACTCTCTTCTTTGTCAAACCATTTTCTCTCTTTCATTTGGTTACAAGAAACATTCCACCAAAACTGTGTCCAAAAGTGTCGATATAGGTTTCATCAGTTTTTGAGTTGGTCCGGCTGACTATGTTTGTATCATATGTACAGGCTGCACAACGGAGCTAGAGGGCAAGGAATTCAAACATTTGCTCCTTATTATGTCAAGAAAAAAAATTTTTTTTTTCATTTTTGTTTTGAAACTCCCCAATAGGTGTCTAGAGGAAGGCTCAATTTGCTAGGTGTGTTTATGTTAAATTGATCCCTAGTTTGTGTCATGTTAATTTTTTGGAAATTCAGACTTTTTAGTGATCATTGTCCAACAAAAGGCAAGAGGAGTAATAATTCATCGATTATCCCTTTCTCTTTCTTTTTAATTGAGCACCCCTAACAAAGCATGCTGCCAAAAGACGTTAGTCACGTGACGGTTTCTATTGAGTATCTGACGAGACCTGTTTCTTTTCCCCTCTTCCCCCCCTCCGCCACCAACTCCTCTTTTTACTCATTTTCCTTAACCCCCTTGCTCTCTCACGATTTTTGTTCCTCGCTTTCTTTGATTTTTCCTTCCTTTTTTCTTCCCTCCCCATCACCACAGATCCATTACTTTTTTTTCTTTCTTTTTCACTCACTTAATTCAGCTCTTCTTCCTCTCGTTCAATCTTCTTTTCCTTTTATTTCTTTAATTTCCTCCATCGACTCAATCGAGAGCTGATCACATTTCATTGTCGCTCGTGACGTAAGCGCACCCGGAAACAACGTCATCCACCCAATAATCGATAGCTCCCTTAATCGTCGCTTAAGAAGTGCGTCCGTAATTCACCTATGCAAATTGAGTGCACCGGACCGGAAGTGGCTCTGTTAGAGTTAATAGCCGAACATCGTTCAAATATGGCGACTCTCATGAACTGATCGTTGACTAACTCTGTTTGAAGAAGAGCCGTCTAGGATCTGGATGATTGCGTCGTTAGACAGTTCATGGAACTCACTTTTGAGCTGGCACTGTAAATAATGAAAGCTAGATTGATGGATCTGCATTCATTGTCTACACAGGGCACGGGTTAAGAGGTAGGATATCCGAATGTTGTTCTCATGTTGCAGGTTCGATCATTTCTTAACATATATTGAAAAAGGACTATGATTTAAGTTGTCGCCTTTGCTCTCCATGTTTTTTCTGTTCTCGGCCAGAATCGAAATGTTTTTGGTTTTTAACTCAGTTTTTCACATTTAATGACAATATATTTACTGAGATTCATGTGACATCCTTATATGAGTGCCTGAGAATTCATAAATTGAAAGATAGCATAACTCTTAAAATGGTTCACTAGTACATGTTTTTAGTCATAAAAAAACTCCCAAACAGTTTTTATGAATTTTTTTACACTGAAAACAAAAAAAAAGCTCTATAAATACGAAAAAGTAATAGGTTCTTCATTCATGTCACATATCATTTCAGCGAAATAAGGAAGAAATCCAATGAAACATAAAGCAAAACTAGCTGGGAATGATTTCATAAAAACATTTCCAAAGAAGGGTTTAAGAAAAATTTAAGCACAAGTAGCATCAAAAGAATATTATATAAATACATAATTTAATATTGTAATTTAGAAATGGACATATTTGGTCGGACAGAATTAATTAGCAGCCTCATTTTCTTTGATTGTTTATTCGATTAACGTTGTCTAGATTGAGTGATATGTTAACCGTGTAACGACAGGATATCATTTCAAATAAGTTTCTATATAATATAACACAATTTATAATTCATATTGTAATAAGTAAATCATCAAATAGTAAAAAACACAATTTCAAGATTTAAAGTCAGTTCTAAAGAAATATTGTAATCTAACTGTAAATACGAAAACATTCTAAAAAACTACTTGATTATAAGTGTCATTTTTTTCCTCTACTTTTATTCATTTTTTCATCAATATAATATTTCTGAAGTTGAATAATGATAAAATTGAACTGTGTATTAAAAAATAAAGGTTGGATCTACTTGTTGGGTGTCTCACCCGATTCGTACCCTCCCCACCAATTTTCGCATTATCAAAAAGAAAATTCAAATTTATGTATATTTCATTCGATGAAATAGGAAATATTCCATTGTTTTCTTCTATTCTGTAGTCTGCTAGAATAACCACTAAATATTCACTGACAAGACCAAGACATAGAAAAATACCTTCAAGGCAAAATCTTCTTCTACGAAAGGAAACGACAAGTCGGATCTTATAATCGTTCAGTTAGCATTGAGATAATTTTTCTTCTAGCCTAAAAATGAGAGGAAATCAATAACAATCTAGGGAAATTTAGAGAAATCAAGAAGAAGGAGAGGTAAAAGTTGTTTTGTTTTGGGGGAGTTTTTTTTCTGAATGCTGTATCGTCAAAGACAAATTTTCCCTATCTTATATTTTCTGATTGTTTGGACAAGATAGTATCTTCTTCATTGACCGATGAATAATCGGCTAATTATCAATTATCAGTCTAATGAGTTAACGGATGTCTGAAAACCGGATGGACAAAGACAAGGACACCAGATCCACAGGATGACAGACATCCGACTCCAACTAGCGACGTTTGATGCGAGGGGCAGTCAACAATAAAACAGTGAGGAAAAAACAACTGGACCAGGATTTACCAAAAGAAAATACCAACTAGACGGAACAAGCCAACAAAAAAAGAAATTCCAAGAGAAAATCAATATCAAAGCCTCTGGTAGACAACTAACTAAGAGCTTGCAGGAGCAATATCATTTGTCAATGACGATGCAGGATTCCACTGACTAAATACATACCTAAGTAATGATCTGACAGATCTTCTTTTCACTGTTTACGATGACAAGCACCGATCTTTTAGTGGATTGCGTTTCCCGTTTGAGTTTATTCTCCTGACGTCCATAGACATCAGCCGATAATCACTCTGGATCAAGTGGCAGAAATTCACCTCAAATCTCTGATGTTCTTGGAGGTTTGTGAAGAGTACGGATCTAGAATGTTTCAACCCTTCCTCAGTAATCAAACTTTTCCAAAGGCCTTTGAAACTATCAAAATGCACCTATTACATCAAAGCATGGGCTGCAAAAATATCAGATGTCATTTATGTCCAGAGGGTGACGTCACGAGCATGATAGGGGTGGAATAGTTATACAATGGGAACAGTGTAAACGACCCAGGTCTGGCAACGCTGACACATGGTACGAGCACAAACCAGTTTTAAAATCTTATTATCGTTATTAATTGCCCGAGAAAGAAATGACCCAAAAGAAAGGAATTAATTAATTATAAGGTAATTACTGATAATTTAACTTTCGGTGATTTTCCTAATTATCTTAATTTGTTTTGCATCGATATTGGCTCGTCTGTGTTATTGTTTATATTCCGCTCTTGTTGGGACAATTCAGTTATGACACGGATTTGTTTAGGAATACGTAAGATACAATATATATAGGATGTTTGAAACTGCAATTATCTTTTTGCCAACCTCTATTTAAACTGTTTTGAATATAGAAATCATGTCTAAATGTACAAATTCTAGAGGCACAAATACATGTATGTATGTGTGTATTTAATTATCAATGTTTCTATAATTCAAATACTTACGTATATATCCGTATAAATGAATTGCTGTAACCAGCGCGTGTAATTATCTCAAAAATATCGAAAATTATTTTTTCAAGAGATCTTTTATCTGAAAGTATCTAAAAAAAAAATACCTAAACAAATTTGATTTCGGCACTGTTGGTACAAAATAAACATAAAGACCTCAGAAGAATTTTCAAGGTTTCAAAAATGTGACCAGTAGCGCCCAGACACACACACATATATAGACGAACGAAGAGAGAAAAATCTCGAACCCACTTGGCTCGTTGGTCAGGCTAGCCATTTGTTGGGCAATGGTAATTCGATACGTCTAACTTTATGACTGATATATATATATATATATATATATATATATATATATATATATATAGAGAGAGAGAGAGAGAGAGAGAGAGAGAGAGAGAGAGAATAATTAAACAAACTTGGTCATGTAAAAATGAGCCCCAACACTGAGAAATAGATTTAGAATTCAAGTCAGAATGAAATATTCTCAGAGAGGAAACATACCACAAAGAGCACATGGTTTAACAACGTACTGATAAAAGAGTTAGAAAATGCCTACACTATATCCTGCTAATTTATAATTTGTAAATACCAACAAGCAACAATCTTTGCTAAATAAAGCAGAAATGCATAACAAGTAATGACTAACCACTAAACAAAGAAAAAGGAAAAGAAAAGAATATGTATATATATATATATATATATATATATATATATATATATATATATATATAGAAAGAGAGAGAAAATAAAAGAAATCAACGTAGAAATGAACACACACACCAAAAATGTCCTAAATAAGGATCTAAAATAAACTGAGTTATTCAACTGAAGATGCCATAACAGGGCAGAAACATGAATATGGTTGTGTAGCAAATCCTTTCTTAATCATATTTTAAGCTCTACTCTAATTCAACTTGACGTTTCATGTTAAATTATCGAGCACTATGAGAAATAAACCCATCTGATATTGTATTACATTATATAATACAGTGTTCCTGATTTGAATATATATATATATATATATATATATATATATATATATATATATATATGTGTATATATATGAACTGTATGACCACTTGCCTAATAAAGGGTTGGCCTTCCATGTTACTCACAAAACAGACCTCAACTGATCAGGTATAGACTTTACAAAACACATTGATGTTTCCTCTGTGATGTAGTCCAGCATGTCTTGTTGCAAATCAAGAAAAAGAAGTTCTGCGGAGCGAACATGTTGGTCCAATACATGCCATATGCTTGATGGAAGTCTGGAGAGTTTGTTGACCCGGGTAACAGAGCGAAAACTTCTCCGTGTTCCTGAAACCATTCCAGTTCAACCGGTGCAGTGTGACAGGACACCTTGTCCTCCTGAAAGATGACACTGCCATCTCAAAAGACTGTTGCCTTTAAGGATAGTACCTAGTCGTCAGTGTTGTTGAGGTCGGCGGTATGCGACAAAGGGAGCACTATTTTCATCCAATGTACTCTGTCTGTGAACGGAAGAAACATCAAATTACCATGTATACTGTATATGCTCGTGCATAGGTCGAATATTGAAGACCACATTTTCAGACAAATATTTGGGACCAACATATGAGTTATAATTTTGTAAGACTGAAAATATTAATGATAGGCTACGGTGGGTTTGGTGGGAAATACAGATTTAGTGCCGACCTTCTCGATTTTTAACAATTATCCCTGGAACGACAGGGTCAACCGATGCATAAAGCGTACCATAAATGAATGATTTCGTGATACTTGAAGAAGAAGAAGATCCCATTAGTATTAAATAGATAGATTACAACCAATACATCGTTCCGATGGTCACCTGGAAATAAAACATGGAACCTAACCAAAAGATTCTCGCTCAAACTAAGAACTACGCGACGTGTACACAAGGAATAATGTGATCACATGGAATGATCACAAGACAGCACATTATATTAGAAGAACAAGAAAGGAGTCATAAACATCAATAGACGATTCAAATCCAAAGCTGGGGCTGTCACAAATAAGATTGAATATGTTCAGAAAACATTCGCTCCGCGACGCCCATCTTAGGAAAAGGTTATGTCCAACGACGGATGTTGAGAGGCTATTGCTGCTAATGACTATGATATAATCGAAGGTCAACCTAAAGACGAGATCGACTTATGCACGGGTATCTACGGCAATTCAATCTGTGGTTCCATAACGACCTAATGAACTTGGTAGACGCACAAAACGTCTCATCCACTCTGACGTTAAAACCTCGTCAGGGATTTGGATAATCATTATTCCTTGTAATGTCAATCGGGGGACAAAGTCTACAGCCAGTCACGTCCTCAGCTGATTAACTTCTTTAAACTGAGCTTGCTCTGCACGGACATCAGATACATACTGTACGATTGTGGAATCTAGTTTCATTCAAGAGGTCGATATATCCTCTTATCTATCTATCTATCTATCTATCCCAGTCTTTAAATATTTGACAGTGAAATATCAGTAAATCGTTATTATATATCCGATAGAATGTGACCTCGGAAGACACTCATTTCTTAATTCCTAATTAATTGTTCTTATAATTATCACTACTTATCTATCCATCTATCTATCCATCTGTCTGTCAGCTCATATCTATCTGCGTCTATTCATATCTATCTATCTATCCAAATATGTCAATTTATATCTACCTACCTACCATCTATCTCCTATCAATCGACGCACGCACACAAACACACACATGTATGAAATGCTCTTATATGAGTATATAATACAATTATATACATTTACTGTATGATCAATCTTGCTATACATAATACAGCATTCTTTCCACATAAGTTTTATGATAGATAGATAGATAGATAGATACTTTTCTTTTTTCAATGATGTCATTTTTGTTTCTGCTTGTCTATCCACAGTTATCTCCCTTTGATTCATCCCGATATCTACGTCTTTACTCTCTTTCTTATATATGATATTATCCACCATTTTGTGTGTTTATCTTTTGACTTATTCAGAATTCTATTTTCTCTATCTAATAACAACCGTCAAAAAATATATTCATTTGTATTTGCTATTCTCCATTTTTTTAATTTTTTAGTGTAGGAATTGTTCTTCAATCAATGCTTCTATCTTCACAATTACCTCTCTCATTCTTTCTTTTTTTTCTTCTTGTTTTCCTCTTTTTTTATGTGTCTTTTTTCTGGCTTCTCTTTGTTTTTGTTTCGTTTGTAGCGATTACCTCTCACTTTCACAATTCTTTTCCGTATCTTCCCCATTCGCTATCTCTCAATTCACAATCACCAATCACCCTCTCTATCTCTTCCATTCAAGCCCCCTCCCTCTCTCACGCTCTCTTTCTCTCTCTATCTAATTTCATCTCTCTCTCTCTATCTCTCTCTCTAATTTCATCTCTCTCTCTCTCGCTCTCTTTCTCTCTCTCTCTCTAATTTCCTCTCTCTCTCTCTCTCTCGCTCTCTTTCTCTCTCTCTCTCTAATTTCATCTCTCTCTCTCTCTATCTCTCTCTCTCTAATTTCATCTCTCTCTCTCTCGCTCTCTTTCTCTCTCTCTCTAATTTCATCTCTCTCTCTCTCTCGCTCCCTTTCTCTCTCTCTCTCTCTAATTTCATCTCTCTCTCTCTCTCTCTCTAATTTCATCTCTCTCTCTCGCTCTCTTTCTCTCTCTCTCTCTCTAATTTCATCTCTCTCTCTCGCTCTCTTTCTCTCTCTCTCTCTAATTTCATCTCTCTCTCTCGCTCTCTTTCTCTCTCTCTCTCTAATTTCATCTCTCTCTCTCTCTAATTTCATCTCTCTCTCTCTCTCTCTCTCTCTCTTCATCTCTCTCTCTCCACCCAGTATTCCACTCCCACTGTCCCACCCTCTCTTAGAATATGGGCGACAAAACAAAAGAACGAAATAACGGGACCGAAAATTGAAATGGGCCGTAATTAAGGCATCAATTTTTGTTATAACAAACAATTATAACAAACAAATAAACTAATCATTAGAGGAAACAATTAAAATGGATATAATGAGAAAATGTCAATCAATATGAAAACATACCATTGTATATATTCCAAAGTTTAAACAAAATGTCTTCATTGTATCCATATATTCAATTCAGGAATTTTTTTTAAAAAGTCGATATATTTTATTACAAGCACACACATAGATAGATTGATAGACAAAAAGATATATGTTAATAGATATATCCATAAAGTAAGTAATAGACTAATCTAAGATCATCACTATTTTTTCCTCAATAGAAGAAATCAGGGGGAGAATCTCTTTGGGGTGTGAAAATTTTGATGGAGTAAGCTGAACCGTCAAGTGTACGAAGATCCCATTAGTCCTAAACAGGAAATTATACAACCAATGCATCCTTCCGATAGCCAAAAGCTGATGCATGCAATCCAACTAAAAGTTCGGCCCTCAAACAGAGAACCATGCAACAAGCATACGAGAGAATAATACTCAACGCAGCATGGAGGGGTCACATGAGCGCACAGTATATTAATAGAAGAAAAATCAGGAGTCAGAGATATGGAATCTATTGGGAAACTCAAATGATAATGGGTTGGTCATATTGCAAGAAAGTCTTGATATCTCGACTCAGGACATGGATCTTCAGGGTTCATATAAGTAAACAAGCCCCCCCAAAATACTGGCTCTGCGACGCCTATGATAGAGAAGTCTAGTGAATCTTTGGGGAAGATCTATGTCCAACGACGGACGCTAAAAAACTGCTGCTGATGGTGATAAATTCATTGAATCATTATTCAATCATCCATTTTTCCCTTGTCTTCTATAACTTCCCCCTACCTTATAGCTAAATGGTTTATTCTATCAGAATATGGTTACAGCAAAAGTCTCCATCATCTTTAATAAAATCTCTTATTTCTTTGACTTCGTAGGATCATTATTCAGTCGTCTAATGGTTCCCTAACGTCACCTTTTACTTACTGTTCATTCCATCATATTAAGATTAATCAAAAATAATCCGGGAATTATTTGACGCATTATCCAGTGCCTGATTTTCAATATAACCTTACAAAGTATGTTGTATTGATATGATTTTGTTTCTCTCCTACTATACCCTGACTTGAACCTATCCAATTTATTAAGAAAATAATTAATGAAGTTAGCCGAACCGTTTGTCATCGGCAGAGCTAAGGATTTGGAGTTTGGCTCTTTGGGGTCTCCTTCCAATATAAAAATGCAATAGACATCACTTAAGATACGAAAAACAACCCCGAAATCCGAATTATTATTCAAACAATTCATGTACGATTGTGCAAATCTGTAGAAGAGCTGCTTTTTATAATACTTTTGGGGGACCCTCGATTGGGGACCTGGGAGGCGTTTTCAAATAGCCACAGGCCCCTCAGCTACTCCTCTGCCAAGTGGTACGATTTGTAAAAGACACGAATACAATCCATAAAGGAAAAATTCCGACTTGAGACCTGAATAAAACTTCCTGCTCTATTTCCATCTACAAGTCTCCCTCTATTTGTAAGTGTCAAAATCCACACTTGGGTCTTCTTATATATTTTCATTTCTTCATTGGTTGGCCAGGTTTTTAGGCCAGTGGCCAAAACAAGCCAATAAAGCATTCATATTTAATGTCTCTGGCGGAAACCACAATAACTGGTGTCATAATGTATCTAGAATGATAGTGTTTAGGTGAAAACTGACCAGTAATTGGAACAATAGTCGCAGCAAATGGATCTAAATAAACTCGCACAAAAATGAGTACAACAATAATGATAATAATGATAATGATATAGCCCTCTGCTGTCCATAATGATAGGAGAAACATCCGTGCCTCACATAAATGAATCACCGTAGCCCACGCTTGTACCACAACTAGTCATCTAAAGACATATCTTTCAAAAACACTAGCACAAGATTTGAACACTGCTGATCAAAAATGACCATAGAGCATTTGGGGGGGGGGTATTTTAGAGGAAGAAACAACGAAGAGTCAGATGTCATAAAATCCACTTGAAAACTGGCAATGGGCTGGCTATGTTGCGTAGAGAGCAGACAACTGCTTAAAATCAAGACTCAAAACGTGGATCTCCAAAAATCACTTGCGGAACTTTGGCTGGCAAAATATAAGCGTGACGAACTAAAAAAAACTTCGTAGAATATTTGCTCTGCAAACCCCATGATAAAGACGTCAGGCCAATCTTGGGGAAGATCTATGTCTGACGACGGACGCTAATAGCCAAATGATGATGATGATGATGATGATGAATGCCTTTATCAATTCATGACAACTGATAATGCCTGTTTTTTTCTGCTTTTCAACACACAACATCAATTAACTGCCCAAACTGAAATCTATTACAATCTTTACAATCGTCAAATTCTACCTGTAAGCCGGAACATTCCATAAAATAATGTCGAATTTTTATCAGACTCCATTCCAAGTAGATGGCAGGGGGGTTGACTCTGGTTTTGCCCCCGTAACAAGAACAATCCTCAATTAAGTGGAGGGAACTCTTCACTGTTCGTCAATGACATCATGTTAAAAGAAACATATATGAAATTGACATTTCCCCACAGACATTTGAAATCGCAACCGATCGGTGGACTGCTCTCTTACCAGCTGAGCTAAACTGACCATTCCTACATATCTACGAGTCGAAATAGAATTGATTTTTCACCATCCAACCACCAGGTTTGTACTCATTCAGTTTTTTCCTGCCCGCCAACAACTTTGTATTCTTACACCAAGACCAGCAGAATCAACGATAGGATATAATAGATTCTTCCTTTGTCCCCAAAAATGTTTTCGTCCTATCCTGGAGAGGGGGGGGGGTCTGGAATTAATATTTCACATAAGCTTTTTCCACACAGGATAGATAAGTACTGAATTGGTAATTCTCTTAAATTATTCATAACTGTATTCACTTTGATCCCGTAATAAATGCTCTGTATAAATTTTGGCATCTACTTATCTCCTATATATGCTTTTAACATTAGCTGTGTTGCATTATACGTAATCATATATATATATATATATATATAGTAGAAGGGGGATTTGCTATGCAAACTAGCGCATGTTTCTGCCCTCTTCGGGACTCATGAGTCCCGAAGAGGGCAGAAATATGAGCTAGTTTGTGTAACGAATCCACTTTCTACTATTCATTTCCAGCTTTACTCTAAAACAACTCAACTTCAAGAGTAAAAAGTTGTATGTAGCGTGCACTCTAGTTCAGTGTGAGTGTTAATCAAATTCAAATTATCCCATGATTTAATATATCTTTTTGGTAAAACTCTGGATCTTCCATGATATTTCTCGTGGCAATGATGGGGGTACCTCGTAGTGCACATATTCAGGAGAGTAATCTAAGTGTTTCGATAAGCCACCGTTAAAAACAATACGATTCGTGTTTGTATTTATTTCAAATATATAGATGTCTTGGGTCAAACTTAGTTTATATATGTCTAATATCAGCAATCGGATATCAGCTGCTTTAAATTTAAACATGAGTTTGCCGAATAAAGAATGTCCTGACAAGAAAAGCAACAAGGCCATCTTGAAACTTATTTGTGGAAACTGACCAGCCCTCATGGCCTTCGGTGCGCATGCGTCAGAAAAGATGTGTGGGGAGAAAATGGCGCGCTTTTTCCCGCCAAGGGAATAGGAGGAACGTGCATTATTCATAAAGATGGCTGACGAATGTGATTTGCTAATTCTGGCGCCATCGTGTGACTGTATCAACCAAAAAAAAAATTTTTTTCTCAGACACAAAAAGTGAGGAAGCAAAAACAATATGCGTAAAATAAAGATAAATGAAAAAAAAATAAATACAATCGAATTCGTGTGAATATTTTTTGTCGACATTCTGTTTTGTTTTTTTTTTTGTTGTTGTTGTTGTTGTTGTTGTTGTTGTTTTATGTTTTTTTGGGGGGTAGGGGTTCGGTTCTCTGTTTTTTGATATTTTCCCAGCTTTTTTTTTTTCTCTATCTTTCAATTTCACTCTGTGGCCTACTAGAACAACAACATTCACTATCTGACAAATATTGCTAAATAAGTGTAAAAAAAAAAGTATAGGTTATGAGGTCGTCAGTTGTACCAGTCATTATCGGCACACTAGGAATAATCTCAAAAGGCCTTGGAAGGAATTTGGAGGAAAAAATAGAAGAATTCAAAACATCAAGAAAGCATAATTAAAATCTGCCAGAATATTTACAAGAGTGCTATAATATTGAGGGGCATTGCTGTCACTTGATCCTCGAGGAGAGCCACCGGCTGCTACTGGTATAAACACTCATAATAATACTGAGGAGAATACGCCATCAATTGATTTCCACTAAAAACCATTTTACTACTGGTGTAAAAAACTCAAGGAGTATAAATATTGAAGAACCCAGAGGTGATTGTTGTAGTAAAGTCCTGATTCGCTGTCACTCGAACTCCAGTGATAGCCAAAATATACTACTGATGTGCAAAACTCAATAAAGATGTAATATTTTATCAGGAGAACGTTAGACTGATAGTTTCTATAGCGAACACTGTTACTGCTTGCCTTGGAATTTTTAATTCATTCACCATATTGGGCTTCCGGATAATCATTCAATCTTGTCTTTAGAAGATTCTCTGTAAAAAAAATGAATTCCCTGGGAGACTGTAAAAGGTACCTAGAATAGTTCTTTCGTGAGAAAGCCAATGCTTTCGGGTGATGGAATTATGAAGATGACTAAAAGAATAGCTGAAGATTGTTGATCATAACGGTGAATTATTTTCACTTTTAACTTTTTATTTGAAGGTATATCATTATGTAAAGTCTTGTTAGGGCTGTTGTCCTCATTTCGGGTCATTTCTTGCACACAATGTTTCGGCCCTCTTCAGGGTACAACGGCCGAAACGTTGTGTTTAAGAGATGAACTAAGATGAGGAAAAAAGTCCGAACATATCTTTACTTAAATTAAATTATCTATTGGTTATAGTTAATGTCAGTTTTTATGTTTAGATGTTTTTTCCAAATTTTTACTCAATACATCGGACACACTTTTTAGCTTCTCAATACTATTGAAACAAACAACCAATTCAAATAACCTTGTGATCGAAAAAAAAACAGAAAAAAAACTTATCGATTTTTAAAACAATTGTTTCAGCAAAACAATTTGAAGATTAAACTAGTATTGACAGCCATCTCATACTCAAATAATTATTTTTTCTATAAAATACCGACTCTAAAAAGAATTAATGCCTCGATTAAATCAAGTCGTGTTAGCGTCACCTAACGACGATGTTTAAGCGTGAAAATACAGCAAGTTCATTACTAAAACATTTGTCATTGGCGAGTTATGGTTCTTGGATTAATGTGGGAAATAATGGTAGCATGGCGGCCCGAGAGGGCAGTTAATGCTCAAGACAGAAATGATAGCCCTGATATCATCATCAAATATTAATGTTCAATTTTGAGCATGTGAAATGATAACGAAGAAAATAATGATACTAATAATTCAAGAATAACTAATTGCTAAATCAAGAGTGATGAAATGTACATTCTGGTCCAATGGAAGAGACAGACATGTCACATCGAAAGGACGGATCAACTAGGAAGGATTTACTGATCCGAAATTTCCCCAGGCTGGGGGGGGGGGAGGAAGAACGATACACCTAATAGGTTTGATAGAGGGTTTCTGTTCGAAACTTCCAGGATACCGACTAGAGAGGCCAATAACAGATAAACTGTAGCGTCAAAATTTGGAGTCATCAAGGAAAAAATTCCATCGATGAATAGATATGATCAGAATAAATTCCTTTTATGACATCACCGGCATTTTCCACGGGAAAATATCTATAATAGAGTAAGATAGCATCTAGAAACATCTACATTTTGAAGAATCTAGGTATCATTAATAAACCCGTCAAATGGGGGAAAAAAACTTCAAAAAAGCCTCCCCCAGGCCAAAAAAACATTTTTAGAAAGGGGTCCAGTGGGTCTAATTTCTTAGTCTGTGGACAAAAAGGTTTGGCCAAGAGCGCCATAACACACAGATACATACACATGCGCGAACGCATAAACACATGCAAATGTAAGGAAAAAAAGATTGAACCCTTCACCATCTTTGGTGGCTACGGTCGTTCAATATCTCTTGAATACATGCAGTAACATTCTGTTTAACTTTTCAATTAAGATATTTGCGCCTTTTCTTTTTGTCATGATTTCGAATTTGGATCTCTATGTCAAACTGGCCATACCAAACTTGCCGGAATTGGCCAGAATGGGAGATTATCCGAGATTTATCTCAGAGATTTACCCAACACGTGCATCAAATCTATGGTTTGGGGGCAGAGGTTCAACACCAGTCTTTTGAAGCGGGTGTACTTCAAGACGATAATGAATTTCTGTTTCCAGATTCGCTAAATTTCAGAATTCGACGCTATTCCGAAACCTGCTTTGGGAGAGTCTTTGAGATGAAACTCGATATATCTCCCTTTTCTGGCCAAATCTGGCAACCGTGGACCATATTTATTTGCAGTATCATTGTAACCTTCTTTCCTTTATCACTAGAATATCTTTCTATAAATCAAACGAAGTCCGTTGTTGTCATATTTTACCAGAATTATCGAAGTACATAAATAAATCTCGAACAAATAGAATCCCTGAATGAAATGGGAAATACACGAGTACCTCGTTATAGATTGATGAATACGATCAAACTGAGATAGATGGATATCCGTACCTCACATAAATGAATCACCGTCAGCCTGCACATGTACGAGAAAAAAATTTATTATTATTATTATTATTATTATTATTATTATTATTATTATTATTATTATTATCTAGAGCATTTTTTTTCCAAATGGATCTTTCATCTAAAATCATCTTAAAAAAAAGATATTTCATCAAAAGTTATCTAAAAAAAATTACTGGCGCAAAATTTGTGAGTTACTAGTAAAAAAAATCTCCATTTTTTTTTAAAGTGA
>OY735229.1:43150083-43165083 GCA_963457665.1 Thysanoteuthis rhombus
AGTAAGCTTTAAAGGATTAAAACTTTCTGACTAAAAAAAATGAATATGTAGTAGTCGAAAAATAAGTACACCCATGTAAAATAAACTATTTGAAATCAATATTTGGCTTAGCTGCCTTTATTTTCTCATATTGCTTATAGTCTTGATGATATTAGCCTCACTGGATTTGCACAGTCACTTGAATGTTTTCCCACTTCAACAGTAAGCAGTCTTTTAGTTCTGTCTTGCGGGGCTGTCGGCATCTTTCTACTTTCAATTAAAGTTTATTCCATTTGGGCTTAATTGGTTTCAAATCCTGTGACAAGTTCCAAAAGAAACTCTGTTGTCTTCTAAACAGAATGGTTTTGGTTATTGTCATGCTAGAGCATGGATCCTTTTCTCAAAGGTATGTGTTTTCTTTGAATATTTTGAGCACTCAACATTCTGTCGATGAAATGCAGCTCATCGCTGCCCTCAGAGTTCATAAACCTCGTGACAATAACGTTTCGGCCACCTTGCTTTACTGTTGAGACCAAACACTTTTCCTTTTACACCTCGCCATGACACTGCCAAACTCGTCGATTGGCATCAGACCCTATTAAATTGATTTCTGTTTCCGCAGCAGCAGCAGCAGCAGCAGCAGCAGCATTTTAACGTCCGTCGTTGGACACTGACTTTCGCAAATATTCGTCAGACCTCTCTATCGTTGGCAACGCTGAGCCAGCTCTTTCTGACCCTATCCAGTTCGTCAAGCCATATTACTTTCCATCAGCCACGATTTCGCATATGATCACTGGGGATCCACGTTGTGAGTAATGATGTCCGGCGATTTTCTGACACTTTGCAACGTGACCAGCCGATAAAAGATGTTTCAAAGATATCTTTTATCTCTATTACCCTGTGCAAAATATAGACTGGTCCCTTTGTATATCGATGTCAGTAGCAGTTTCCTATGAGGTAGTCGGCCATGTTCAGGGCATGTTTGACTTTTGTGATCGAGACATCTAGGGCACACCTGAACAACATCCGCAGCCAATCCTCTTGGGTCTCCATCAATCAAACTAATGATATAACGAAGAGAACTCGGGGTCAGCTTAAACGGTCAACCTTGTCACTTCAATGCCTGTACACTGAAAACTATGTCTATGTAAGAACGATTTTAAAATTGCGTGCTCTTGAATTCCTCAACAACAACAAAAACATATATTTACTATATAAAGTGAAATAAACTTTTTTCGTAAGGAAGTACTTGTTTTTGGCCCGTGCAATATTCATACATTTTCAATGCTGTACAGTTCAGTCATGAATAATGCCTAATAATATCTATTTTGATTGTATAATGCTCCACTAGAAATGATGGAACCTGGTCCGTTTTATTGGGAAGAAAATCAACTTTTTTTGTAGAGCAGTTAGAGTGTACTTATTTATGGGTGATGCTTTATATGCGAGTGTAATGATGATATCTTGTCGTCAACACCCGTGGAATTTCTGCAGGTTCAGATAGTTATCATGATTATTTATTTATCTATTTATTCTTCCTATTCTCAGATGAAGATTCGGGTATTTCTCAATGAGTATCGAGTGACAACAAGGCTCACCAAATCTCTAGCATGTATTCCTGTCGACTCTAACTATTTACTCTTTATTTGAGGGACGATTGCACATACAACAATCGTAGTAAGCACTAAACTCTCCAAGGAGAGATCCTGGAATTACTTTTTCGTTTAATAATCACCGCTACCCACAACAGTGGTTTGGATACTGCTGTTGGGTTTAAGTCATCCATGTGTTATGTTCAGAATAAAAACTAGAAATTTTACACACACACTCCCCTCAACGAGTACGGGAAAGTGTCCTTTCAGGGGTTTTCTACATCTACCTAGGACAACGAATCTCTATGAAACGCAAAAAAGAAGAAGAAATCAAGCGGAGAATCACTCTAGGGTGGCAAGATTTCAGCTGAGCAAGCTCAACCTTTAAAAACAAGAAGATCCCAATAATCCTAAAAAGAGGAGTATACAACCAATGCATCCTTCCAATAGTCTCTTATGTAGCTGAAACATGGAACTTAACCAGGAGACAGACCTGCAATCTGAGAAACATGCAGCGTGCGTGTGAGACAATCGGGCTCAACCTTACAAGAAGAGATCACAAGACAGCACAGTATATCAAGGAAAAATACAGAAGTCCGAGACATCATAGAATCTACTAGATAACCCAAATGGAAATGGGCTGGTCATGTTGCAAGAATGATAGACAACCGATGGGCATCACGACTCACAACATGGATCTCCATGGATTCCCAGAGATCATATGAGAAACCGAGGCCGACAAAATACGAGATGGAGAGATGAACTAGATAGATTCAGAAAATACTGGTTCTGCAACGCCCACGATAGAGAAATGTGGCAGATTCCGGGGAAAGTCTATGTCCAATGACAGACGTTAAAAGACTGATGATGATGATGATGATGATGATGATGATGATGATGATGATGATGATGCACACAAAAAAAGTGTGGTTTTAGTGGGGTTTCAATTTTCAACGTAAGTTAATGCTAAATTGGACCTATAGTTTGTGTCCAACCTTGATTCTTGAAAAATTGGATCATTTACAGACCAACAAAAGGCGAAAGAAGTGACCTATTCATTGATCACTTCTTATTCAAACTTTTTTAATTGACACTACATTCTGCCAAAAGGAATAGGTCACCGGGAGGGTGAAAAAAACACCTTTCCACTTATATCTTCTGTTATCTGTGTAACTATTATTGTTGTTGTTGTTATCCATCACAGTGACCGGATAAGTGCCCGTCAGGAGATCTGCCCACCATTCTCTTACTTCTTTCCATTTTCAATTGATAAAAATTTGTATTGTTTTGTTGTTATTTTTTGTTGTTTTTTCTTCTTTTTTTCCTACCCACTGACCCTCTCGATTTTCTTTTTACATATTGAAAGTCTGGAATTTAAAGAGAGAGAAAAAAAGCCGATTTTATGAAGTTCTATCAAAATCTTTTGGCACACCATTGACACAATGGTCTAGATTGGAATTCTGCGTGTAAACTAAAAAGAAATAAACAAGGCAAAACAATTTTTTAAAGCATTTATTTGTGGGTTTTTTACTTTCTAACAAAAACAAGAAAAATTAATAACAACCTAAAGTTTCGTTTTGCTACAAATCATTTTCTCTTTATTTAAGAAAGGGAAAAAAATTCAAACGGACCTATTTTTCTTTCGTTCAAATTTTTAAAAAAAGAAGAATGGAAAGAAATCAGAGAATCCATGAAAGAGAAACAAAAGTAAATAGAGACACTGTATCATTATTGCTTTGAATAAATTATTTTTTAAATTTCTATTAATCACAAATGAGAATCAGTAAGAGAGTAAGTTATGTTTAGAATGTCACTTTTCCGCCCTTGATAAATCTGAAAGAAAAAAAAACAACAAATTTTGATTAATTAGAAATGAAGATAAGTAAGTGAATTCATGAAAGACAGAATTATCATTGCTTTAGAATAAATCATTTTGTTTCTCTAATAGTTCAGCCTTGCTTATTTCTTTTTTTTCCCCCACACACAGAATTCTCATCAGGATCCCCGTGACTAAGTTGTGCTAAATGTTTTTGATTAAACCTCATGAGATGGGCACCTTTCCTTTTTGAACGATTTAAACTCATACTGTTTGGTTACATGGTGGTGACCAAGTCATTTGCCCTGAATTATAAAGTATTTGGTCTTAGTGATTGCCAAGAGTATAGCTGAAAACGGCTTGATACCGAACATATGGACCTGCATTGAATGAATCCAGATATGCGTTTCCTTTTTTTGAAAATTCCCTGTCTTTAGTCTTTACCAAAACATGGATTGCTGCCTAAATACATTCACATTCGCATACACACACAGAAACACACACACACATGCACACACACACACACGTGCATACACACACATACACACATATATATATATATATATATATATATAATGGAGTGAGGATTCCCTACACAAACATGTTTATGTTTCTGCCCTTATGTTTAACGTTGAATTATCAAGCACTTTATGATATAAACCAATCATACTTCGGATAAGGTATTATACTTTATTGATTTCCTGATTTTTATTGTGCGATATATATATATATATATATATATATATATATATATATATATATATATATATATATATATATATACATATATATACATATATATTTGTATATATATATGTGTGTGTGTATGCATGTGTGTGCATATATATATATGTATATATATATAAAAATTGATATATATATATATATATATATATATATATATATATATATATATATATATATATATATATATATATATATATATATATATATATATATATATATATATGGTATGGTTATTGTTTCTCGTCTTGGAAACTTTTGCCGCTGGCTGTAATCTGATAAGGAAACAGTCTCCAAACAGATGACAGTTCGAGGAACGCTGGCCAAAAGCGTCTGAGTTCTCCTCCCTCCTCTACCAACTCCGTCTTCGTTGGTCGAGTTTGTAGGATTTCTTTCTTGCAGATAGTAATTGTTGTTGTCAACAAAGGGAGATTGATGTCTTGAACAATTAGCAGAAACCATTTACACCAAAATAGAGTTAATTAAAAGCAAACGGGCGAAAGTGAACGAGAGAAGATGGTGTAATAAAGCGAGGAATCGTTTTGCCAAGCTTCGGATAAGCCGAACAAGTTGAAGATAGTATTATACATGGAATTTTTTTAATTACGAAAGGGAAAGAACCATTAGTTGGATAACTTGTCATCTAAGTTAATAATAGAACGACCATTGCGTCAAAATTTGATGCCCTGTGAAAAATGAATTCATTGAAGAATGAATATTGTCTAAATAAATTTTATTCATTTATGACATCATCGGTGTTTTCCGCTGGAAAGCATCTAAAATGAAAATAAAAATATGTAAAATCCAGATTCTAGAGAATTTAGATATTATTTATCAACTCATCAAAGTAAGGACTCCCAAAAGGTCGAAAAAGTTTGGGGTTTTTTTTAATATCCAAAAATGAAGAAAAGAAATTTAGAAGGAGTCTTGTGGAGTACTGATGCCAATATTGAAATCAGTAGGAAAAAAACAACAACATGACTAGGCGTGCAGGAACACTTCATCAACGCACACATAAAAAGTATAGAACCCTCTGCCTCTTTTGATGGCAACGGTTGTTCAATTGTTTATCTCGGAAGCTTTGATGATTCAAATTTTAAAAAATTGATCGTTGTATGCCTTCCATGTAATCGAATCGGCTTAAGGCATGGTATGACAAATGAATTACGAGGATTTCCCGGAAACCACCGCTCACTGTAACTCATCAAAACCCCATTTACCTTTCAAATCAAACTTCGGTAAAAATATCCCTAGTCATGATACCATCACACTAAAGTGTAAATTTATAATACCATCACACTAGACTGTAAATAAAAGATCAAATGTCAGGCTTATCCGACAGATTAGGTCGATTCTAGTATGGCCGTCTCTATGAGTGCACACGGTCATGATTCCTCCATGTACAAGAAAAGACCAGATACGCTGTCCGGTTCAGCTTGACAGCATAGGCTGAGATAGTTGCGAAGCAATCTTTTTGCCGTATACTACACCTGGTATTTTTTTTACATGGTCACCAATCTACTAACCAGACCGCTCAACTTTGATGATCTCACAAGAACCGATGTATCGGACGTTATTCTGTCGGAATATACATAATTTATTATTCCATAAGACCAGATGATTGAAATAGAATACTGGTTCAGTGATGCGTCGGTTGGTCTATTGAACCTTATTCTATTGTGATCTAGCAATTACAGGCAAGTGAGGATCTTGCAAACTAGAGACGACCCGTCATCCCAGTCACAAGAAAAAGGATGTTTTTCCGATCCAAGTTGGTGTGGGGGGGAGATATGGACTATAGGAGGGGACTGAGAGACCTGGGGGATGCGATGTTTTGTCACCCCCCCCCATCCATGGAATGTGAAGATGGAGCATCTTGAATACCACTATGACACAGTATGCAAGCTCATGCATAGATAGCATCTAACTTCCGACTGAGTAACCCCACTGTAAGTAGTAAGTATTCGGCGATAGGTCCCCTCAGACTGATGGTCAATTTACATCAACGCTGCACTACAGGTTCTCGAGACATCAAATGGTTCGTCATTTTCGGGACTTAACACGCACACACACATATATATGTATATATATTGAGAGAGCAAACTATATATATATATATATATATATATATGTGTGTGTGTGTGTGTGTGTATGTGTGTGTGTGTGTGTGTGTGTGTATTCAAATATTCCTCTTTAACACTCATCTTTCTCCCTTTTCCTATACATGTGTGTGTAGAGAGAGAAAGAAGGAGAGGAAATATTGTATGTATCGATCTCTCTCCTTTCCTTTCTCTCACCCTGTACCCCCTCTGTTTGTTCTTATTGTCTCTGCTCACTTTCTCTCCATATATATATATATATATATATATATATATATATATATATATATAATATATATATATATATATATATATATGTATGGGCAAAGTATATGCATATATCAAAGAATGTATACATTGCTCTGCTGTTTGTTTGCGGCTGGCAACGAGCGGAAACAATATGAACAAGCGCCCCTGGCTTTTGGGGGTTGACCATATTAAATGACCTTGTTTGGCTTCGATGAGAGTTTCCTGAAATATCTGTTCGCTAATCAAGTGCTTTTCAAGTCCGTCTATACTGGCCATACTTTGAGCATTGAAGATCAAAGCCTCAATCTGAACTCCTATCTACTAAACCTAAATCAAATAAGACCGAATCATTTTTTGATTTGACGCCAGCAAATTGGAATAAACACATCGTTTATTTGCCTCATGTTGATATGATTTGATCTCCTATCCGTTACACACATTGTCCTTTATAAGCAAAGCGATAAAATGACCCACTCGTTCTAAACGAATGGAAGGTTCTCTACAGGTAACGATTGGTTTAAATAGATTTTCTTCAATAATGTGTGTTGGCTTTTTTTCATCCCTGAATGCCTCGATACAGAATAGACGCTAGATATGCCCAACTATAATACACAAAATATCCGTTTTTTTATGTGACAACATAACTCAAGGCCCATACATCATATCCCCGCGAAAATTTCTGTGTGTACTAATGGAACCCCCAGCCATGTTTTTGAATCGTTGGATTTTGATGGATCAAAAAACTGATATTGTAAGGTCTTCGTTTGCAATCACACTGATAATAATACTTAAATTTTAATCTAACTCTTTATCTGCAAATCTTGCTTTAATACATATATCTTTGGTGAAATACTCTCCAGATATTCTAATCAAATGTGACTCAACAGTTCTAATTGGTGATGCTTTTCAAATAAGGAATGATTCAATAAATACGCAATTCAAATCTATTATCTCTTATTAGAGCTGCAGATACGATTCAGATCCCCCACGGGAACTTGTTGAAAATATCTGCCCGTGTATCAGGTTTATCAGTAAGTGGTCGAAAAACGATTCTTTTCCCTTGCTGGAAATTCTAGAAGTATTTTAATGCCGAACGATACGGCCATCATTTAATTGTCATCTGTCAACTCTTATTTAATAAGTTTATCCAAGTGCACGTATTTATCGAGCTTAATTTCGGTCTTAAACAGGACACAGATATCGAGCCACCAGTGAAGATCGAAGTCAAATCATACACAACGGTAATGGTCTGTTAAAATCAACCACTTCCTGCCAAATTATTACCTAACGGTGAAGCGGACAAGTGAGGCGACCAAGCTTAGTATCATGCAATCCCATACGTGGGTAATTGGGATAGGGAGATTATGCTGCGCCAACCTTTTAAATGGGTAAGCCTGCTTTGAAAATCAGCTTCTGAAATTCTGGCTTTTTACCATTTGATAATCATTGCTTAGCTCTGAAAAATGCCCAAAAGGAAACATTGGGGTGGGAAGATTTTGTAGCGCAAAACCATCAAAATCTAAGTGATGTGATGTTTTGCCAAAAAATCCTGTATGATGTGTCATTAAGAATGCACTGGTGTCACTGTATACAAGCTAACTCAATGCCATCTCACACCCAATGGAAGTGTGGCTGTTCATGCATACGCAGTAAGGTCTGTCTGATTCGTTGCTGTGTTATATAAATACTGTGCAACCGGGTATCAAAAGATCAAATATAGCAGAATGTTTTCTGGACATACCCCTTATAGAATTGTAACTTAGATCCACGCACAAAGGAGACGAACGTGCTATTTTCTTTAACTTTAATACGAATGTGTTATTGTAGATGTATGCCACATGTGCTGTTGTTATGTATCTCCAACCAGTACCTAACGTCGATGTTCAAACCCAGGTGAACATAGACGGATTTCAAATTTTGATTTTCTTGGCAGGCAAGCCCTCCCAGCTTTATAAATAACCACTGATCTGCCTTGTGGTGAAATAGTTATGCATTTCAATCCAGTACCAGACGCCAGTATTCGAGCCCAGTTAAGAAGCTAGAATTTCGAATACTGATATTCTAGGCTAGCAGATAAGATGGGCATAATACAATCCTTTTTTTCTCATTTATTCCATAATTTGGCCTTGTGCTGAATAGATTGAAAGTAATTACTAGCACCCTTACGCTGGCTGCGCCTTCTGTCGTCGCTGCTTTGGTTACGCATACCACACTACTACTTATTCGACTCGTTTGAAATACGCAAAATAGAGGCTGAAGCGATGAGCACCTCGAGTGACGTAGCTCACTTCCCCTTGTGCTATTTCTCCCATAGCTGAAGGGAGAGTTGGACTCATGCCTTGTGTTAAACTGAGTAAATATCGTCTGTCAGGGTTTCATTCCAACTCGTTATAGATTGCATGAGAGTCGATAAAACTGTTTCGATATCTCCCACGAATATACTAGGGCAAATAATTTCTCTTTCTCCCCCCCCCAACACACACGTGGCACAACCACGTGCGAACCTAAAGTTACACACCGATGCGGAATGATACAACTACTAAAAGGGGTGTAAACAGTCCAACTCATCAAGACCTGTTTCCACCTGCGCACGCACACACTGACTCTCTGTCTCTCTGTCTCTCTGTGTCTCTCTGTCTCTATCTCTCTCTCTCTCGCGCTGTCTTTCTCTCTCTCTCTCTCTCTCTCTCTCTCTCTCTCTCTGTCTCTGTCTCTCTCTCTCTCTCTCTTTCTCTGTGTGTGTCTCTCTCTCTTTTCGGTACTATTTTTAGCACTGTTCGATCTGGAAGTCGTCTATTGGGTCTTTTGATCTCGGGCGTCCTTGTTTGTTCGTCTCTCAATTTTATCGATCAATCGACTGATAACTTCGATCCACAGTGGGATGGATCGATTGCATGCTACAGGCCACGTGACTAGACCGATCCATACGATTGTTTCGTCGGATACCGAGATGCAAAACCGATAGGTGTGTAAATGTTCCTTGTTGTTCGAATGGATTTTCGTGCAAGACGTAACGAAGTTAGAGCAGTGGACGCATAGCCTCGAGGATCACGGTTCTAGCTAGGGTTGGTATGTTCTCGAAGATCAATTACCTGAACAGACCCAGAGCGAAAGAGTACAAGTATGAACAGATTCCCCCTTAACAGATGAGTAGCCCCGTACATTTTATTAAAAAAAAAAAAAAAACTCTGGGTCAGGATCACCTTGACAATTTCGTTCGCTCTTTATTTTAACGACCAGGGCCACCTTAAGGTCCCTGGAACCCCGGGTAAGCTGAACTTTGGTACCCCCTGAATCGTAGTATTATTTATTTATTTATGTTTCACGGTGTAAAAATATTAGAAATACTATTACAAAAGTCAGGTACCAGAAAACAATTTATTTCTCCATTATTATGACGTGTACGCATATCTCTCGATTGGGTGATGTATTTTTGAATAGAGATTATTTTATTCATATGATTAATCCTTAGCATCGCTCTTTCTATTGCTCTCGGCGATTCTAAGTTGGTTTCCACTTCATTTTGTTTATTTGATATAGCTGGTATGATGCATTCACATTCATCATTATCATCATTAGTCTTTTAACGTCCGTTGTTAGACACAAACTTTCCTCAGGATTTGCAACATTCCTCTATCGTGGGCGTCGTAGAGCAAGTTTTTTCTAAATTTGGATAGTTTATCTGTCCATCTTGTATTCTGTCGGCCTCAGTTTCGCATATGATCTCTTGGAATGCTGTGAGTCGTGATGTTCATCAGTTGTCTGTCATTCTTGCCACATGGCCTGCCTATAGCCATTTAAGTTTACTAATAGATTCTTTGATGTTTCTGACTCCCATTTTCTTCCTGATATACTGTGCTGTCTTATGATCTCTCCATGTAAGGTGGAGCATGATTTTTTCATGTGCACGTTGGTTCTCAATTTGCAAACCTGCGAGTTTGTCTCTTGGTTATTCACATTATACTTTACGCTTTAAGCACATCGCTAAAGTGGTTTTCAATGTTTCTCTATTCATATCAAATGATTTCCAGCCAATCTTCATGCATCATTTCATTCCGCCTTCTTTGTCTTTCTCTTATTTTATTGTCTGTTCTTGATAAATGGAACCGTCGATTTTTTCAACATGTTCGCCCTCTATTTTCATGCTCTTTTGAGGGACTTCAGCCTTAAACACTACTTTGTCATTTTTCTGTTCATATCTAAATCTACTTTCTTTACTTTTTTTTATTTAGATCAGTCAATATGTTCTGTAATTCTTCCGATGCTTCTGACGTCACGGAAACGTCATCGGCAAATCTCAAGTTATTGAGCATAGACGGAGAACTTCATCATCCTGGAACAGAAAATACAGATTCCTCCAAATAAAAGAGGCCTCCCTCACTAAACATTAATGCCTACAAACCATTTATTCGAATGATATTCGGTTTACGCGCATTTTTCTATTTATAAAAGGGAGAAATATCATACAGCCAAGCAAGATGCAAGTCGATGCCAACCACGCCCTGTCTTCCGAGGCCAACATTTTCGCCCATTGTGCCATTCAGGGTCAGCCAAGGAGAGTCGATAAACCTCAACCAAAGCGGAAAAGGGAGGGGATGGTGAAGATAATGGGTGAGAGCGGAAGAGGATGTGGGGTCCGCCTTGCAGAAGGCTGAATTGAAGAATATAGCCCGAGGGGAAGACACGATGGCTCTTAGATCAACAGATGTCTATCTAATTGTGCAAATATGTGTATGCTCAAATACTGATATGCAACTGTGCGCGTGTTTGAATATATCTATGTATTACATATAATATTACGTAAGCATATATTTCATATATACATTACATGAAATATATATATATATATGTATATATATATATATATATGTATATATATATATATATATATATATATATATATATATATATATATATATATATATATATATATTATGTGTAAATCTGTATAAATATATGTGTGCTGAGCAAACCTTGCTTTGAAACACACGGCGAAAATTTCCTCTGTCAATTATGGTTTAGGGTTGCGTACCACCCGAAAGCAAGGGTGACCTTCATATCATTGAAGGTCAGATGAATTCAATGATTTTCTGAGAGGTTTTAGAGAGTCAACCGTTGTCTTTCAAACTCTCGCAACCAAACACAAGAAATCGGATATTCCAGCAAGATAGTGTCCTTGTCATGTTGCACATTCCGTTTCGAATTAGTTTCCCAGCAAGCAAATCAACATTCTGAAGTGGCTAGCAAACTCTACCGAATTAGATAAAATAGAAAATGTTTTGGAGAGAAACTCCTGAATGCTTTAGGTAGAGAATTGAAAAATAAAAAAAAGTCTTGTGACGTTTTAATAACAGTGATTCAGTCTTCCTGGGGAATTGCAATAAAATCTAAATACATTCATCCCTAATATAAGTCGATGCCCAGAAGGACTGCAGCAATATTACTCGCAAAAAGAGGGAGCACAAAGTATTGACTATATCAAATTTTTTTTATGAATATTACTGTATTATAATGAGGGACAGTTGCATTACTGATGTGTTTCTTACTAAAATATGATATATTTCTGGAACAGTCGATAATTATAATCAGTGTAATACTTTCTACTAAAACCTTTTTTCTCACTAATCACGTTTTTTTCTCTCTAAAAAAAAAGCCATTGTCAAACAACCAGGTGACAACCAGATAATGTGCCTCGGTCGTACTACTGAATTAACGACCACTACAAAATAAATTGTTTTAAAAAATAAAAATCAATTATAATGTTGTAGGTTTAGATAAAATGGCAACTTCTATTATAGATGCTATTATTTTATTGTTTAGTTCGTCGATGTTTGCGTCGTCTTGTTCAGTAAGAATTTAAAATCTGTTTTCAATGCAAGATTGAAGGATCGAGTGTGCTCTTATGGTATATTTAGTGGTGGCAGTTTGGTTTGGAACATCTTCCTACGTTCTTTGTTGGTGTTTACTTGTATTTCACATCTTACCATTCTGTGGTCACTTTCTACGTTGACCTAATTCAGGACTTTGATGTCCTTGACGGTATCACATCAGAGAATGAACTAATCTAAATAGACAGCGAATATCTGGACAACCTCCGATTCGCAAACAACGTTGCCCTTTTCACAGATAACCCACTCGACCTCCAACTAATGCTTGATGAACGAAATGAAGAAAACAAAGAACTTCAGCAACTAAAAGATCATGTGCAACAACCACGTCGGAAATAAGAACACTAAGATCAAAATCGAGGGCACAGAACAATAGAAAGTAGACCACAACATCTGCCTAAGACAACGAATCTCCATGAGACCCTCAAAGAAGAAGAAATCGAGCGGAGAATCTTACTAGGATAGCAAGCCTTCGGCAGAGCAAGCTCAACCTTCAAAAACAAGAAGATCCCAATAATCTATAAAGAAGAGTATACGATGCATCCTCATGATAATCACTGGAACATCGAAACCTAACGAAGAGACAAACCCACAAACTGAAAACCATGCAACGTGCACATGAATGAATCACGCTCAATCTTCAAATGCAGAGACCACAAGACAGCATAATACATCCGGGAAAAGACAGGAGCCAGGGACATCATGGTATACATTTTAAAAAATTTGCAAGAATGGCAAACAACCAATGGACATCACGACTCAAGACATGGATCCTCAGAGATCACATGCGCAACTGAGGCCGGCAGAATACTAGATTGAGAGACGAGCTAAACGAATTCAAAAAGTACTGGCTCTGCGACGCCCACGATATAGAAGTGTGACGAATTCTGGGGAAGGTCTATGTTCAACGGCAGACGTTACGAGACTGATGATGATGATGCCTTTTTATTACTGATATCTCATAATTTTGAATCGACCTACGTATATATAAACTTACTCTATTTAACCAACTTAAAATTCTATCCCTTAACGAACTCAACAATAACCACACCTAAGTACACTGATCTCTAAAACCTTTATCCTCTTACCCCTAATTACTCTATACTCACCACTCAATATTCTTCAGCCTAAACCTACGTATGGTATTTCATTTGTACGAATCAAAGCCAACATGCTTTTTAGAACATCCACAATGACGATCAAGGAAACAAAACATACATTTCCCTAAGGATATTCAAACATACAAGAATCCCGTAAACCCACTATCTTGCTTAACACTAAAGATAGCCTCATTCCCAACTTACCGAGTACCCAAACAGTCTATCACTAAACTTCTATCTAGCTTTCCAGTATCCATGACAACCAATGCTTAGGATTTCCCACCTCCCTGACCAGCACAGCCAATAAAATACCCATAACTGCTGCTACTATTTCTAACAAAATATCCAACCATATCTCGACATATTTCCTTAAAGACACATTGCAGTCAGGACTCATCATTATGACCTTCCAGGAATCGTCTTTCTTGATTTCCATTCTGCTTTCAAGGCAGAAATTTGTTTTGTACGGAGACCTTTTAACCACTATAAAGTACACACAAGCAATTGAAGGTGGGGTAGCCTTCCAAAAACATGTATAGCCTACTAATCAATTCATTTATGAACTAATTCATGAAATAAGTCTCCATATACTTTTACTCGCAAGTCCGTCCCATTCCCTATTGTTTACTTATATATATATATGATCTTTCAGAAAGAGTTATCAGTAAGCGTTTTCTACTCAAATGACACATTTTTTGACAAGGTTGTCACCAGCGATGAAAAACAGGTTGATCACAATAATCTGAATTCGATCCCAAGAAGCGTTCAGGATCTCAAACTACGCTGTATCAACTGGGGAAACGATTTCTTTTTATTTGAATTCCTACAACTTGAAGAAATTTTCATTGCATAGCGCTACGATGAAAAACTTGCTCGTTTGAATGACGCAGTGGAAGAGAAAATAGCCGTTTTTTTCTGGGCAAGGAAGTCGACTGGTGATACCAAAGTAGTCGCTCCGTTACAAATGTGATGCAACAAACGATCGTGAAGCTGGGATGGGAAGTTCTTTAGCCTAAACCATATTCCCAGAACTATTTTCCAGCATTCTGCTTCAGATAATACAATACAGCGTCATGAACAACTAGAAAACATAGAAAAATCGCTCGAATGATTCATCAAATTACAAGAATAATCGGTCTTTCGTGATGGATTGAACATTTTAAACGTAATTTCCGTAAGTCATTACCTTACTAAAAAAAAAACTTTAGATTACAATATCATGATGTTTTGCATATTTATGAATATGAATGATTATGTATACTATAAAAGTGTGTGTGTGTGTGAGAGAGAGAGAGAGAGAGAAACAGAGAGACGGACAGGGGAATAGGGGGATGGAATAAATTTTTACTTGAACAGTTTTCCAAATATACGTCTAGGCTTTAAATAAGGTTTTTTCTGTTTATTTAGGTTTGGGAATCAAAATACTCACACAAGCACGTACATTTGAGTACACGCACCTAAATATATATTACATATGATTATCATAATATATATATGATACATTCTCATATAATAGATACTATTATATGAATG
>OY735229.1:43170083-43177583 GCA_963457665.1 Thysanoteuthis rhombus
TATGTTTTTAGTGGCGATGGGGGTAGTGAATACCGCTGACCAAAAGACGAGAGAAGCAACTCATTCATTGACCTTTTTATCCAATTTTTTCAAATTTATCACCTTTTTTGATTGATCACCCCTAGACGGTGAGCTGTCAAAAGACATCTGTTACGTGACAGTTTCTATTGACCAACTCACCAGACCTGCCTATCAATGAATCTAACTCCATTATTCAAACACAAACACACACACACACACACACACACACACATATATATATATATATATATATATATATATATATATATATGTATATATGCGTATTGATAAGGATCAATTTGATAATTGTACGTATCTCAGTATATCAACATTTAACGGTATATCGGAGTATTTCGGTCGAATAATATTTGACTTATTTATATATCTTTTTACCTATCTTTCTATCTATTCATGTGCTCCTGTGGGGGTGTTTGTCCGTATCAGTTCATTAATCATTATGGATTTCCTATATAATGATTTCTGTTTGTACGTGTTAACATTACTTTTTTATCTATTCTCATAAAAAATATCAACTTTTCATAAACAAGCATTAATATTTAATTGCAATGTACATCTACAACATGGGTTGTTTTCTGATCACAATGTATATACACACATACAAACACATACACGTACGCACGCATATATACATAGCGAAAACAATGGATTTGCTACACAAGTAGGTTCATTTTTTTTACCCTTCCTCAGGCGAATGAATAGATTTATCCAGATCCCTTTTTATTTGGGAAGAGTATATTTTTTTACTCTGGGTAGAAAACTCAACATCATGACATTTCCACTTCTTCTCCCGTTTATAATTGTCCCGATCGTAGTATCCTTTCTTTTTTTTTCAGATTTTATTATAAATATGAAAATTAATAATTGTGTCATCCACAGACAACTGTTTCCTTGTATTGCAATTATAGGGTGTGGCTATAGATTATCCGACGTCCCTTCCTGTACCGAGAGGTAGGATCGAAACCTTCATTTCAGACTCAAAGGCAGACAGAATTAAGCGATTTGTTGACTTACGCATAAATCCCCATCCATCTAAGTGCTCCATCCCAAAGTTGGGAAAGTATTGCATTATAGCAGTAATGGACGGGTGCTCTACCTAACAGTGCTCAACCGAAAAGATGGGAGCTTTAATTATAATAATTAATAATTGTGTCATCCACACACAGCTGTTTGGTAGTATTACAACTCTTCAGTGTGGCTGTAGATTATCCAATGTCCCTATTCTTATATAAAAAAACAACTTTTCATAAATCATACATAGATATTTAACAGCAATGTATTGCATAGGTTATTTTTTTCGGGATCACAATATATCTCTACCAATATATATATATATATATATATATATATATATATATATATATATATATATATATAGTTCATAACATATATTGTCAATTTGTAAAAATGCTAAAAGGAAGCAATAGAAAACTGTTTTTTTCCGTTGTAGATGTTTTTCAATTATCAGGTATATATCCTTGTAATTTTCATTATATATATATATATATATATATATATATATGTATATATATATATATATATATATATATATATATATATATATATATATATATAAACCTTTTGGCTCAGTTTTTTCGACATATCAGTTCATGTAGCACTTTGTTCCGTTACCAAATCTTTGAGAATTTTTCTATATTTTTTCCATTTTATGTTTTCTATTTTTTCGATTTCTTTTTCTATTTTTCTTTTTTTCTTTTTTTTTTCCCCTTCATTTCTCAGCTTTTTACTTTTCCTATTTTTCTCTCTGCTTTCCTCCGCGCAATTTCTGTACTCTCTCTTCTATCTTAACATTTCTTCACTTTACATCTCCCCTTTCTATTCTCTACTTTTGCTTATTTCTTACTCTTTATTACCCGGAACCTGACCAGTGATTTCTTTCCCTTCAAAAACAACCCTGAATGTAGACGGATCCGGAACAAACAGAAATGGCCACCTCATCGACAGATTTGACCCAAAAACAGACGATCGACATTTTGCCAAGGGAATTTTTAAAAATCAACGGATCCCTGAACGTGACTCTACAGCCAGTGCATCTCAATCAGAACAGATGTTTCTGATACAGAGTTGGTAGTTCAAAAGAAAAGACATTGCTTTTATCTTCAATCTACTAGAATCAATAAGACAGGTTCAGGATTTGAGAAACCCGGATTCAAACAACTATTTACCTGCACTCATACTTATACATCCAATGCATTCTCCCGATAGTCATTTATGGAGCTGAAACGTGGAACCTCACCAAGAGACAGACCTGCAAACTGAGAAGTATGCAACGTGCGGATGAGAGAATCATGCTCAACCTCTCATGGAGAGATCACAAGACAGCACAGTATATAAAGAAGAAAACAGCAGTCATAGACATCAAAGAATCTATTAGAAAACTTAAATAGCAATGGGCAGGCCATGTTGCGAGAATGAAAGACAACTGATGGACATCACGTCCCACAACATGGATCCCCAGAGATCGCATGAGAAACCGAGGCCGACAGAACACAAGATGGAGACATGAACTAGATAAATTCGGGAAATACTGGCTCCGTGACCCCCATGATAGAGAATTGTTGCAAATTCAGGGGAAGGTCTATGTCCAACGACGGACATTAAAAGACTACTGATGATGATGATGATGATGATGATGATGATGATGATGATGATGATGATGATGATGATGATACTTAAAATCTGTCTGTTGCTGGGGATGCAACATTATATCTATTAATATAACGCCGGCGATTGTTTGCTTGGTAGGTTGTGTACGTCTTATAAGCGGCAAAACGCCTGGGTCGAAAATAAATCTGTAAGGGTGACTTGACTCGTGGATTAACATCGGATTGATATGGCTGACCTCCGAAGCACTAGAGGTTGTCACAGGTCAATTCAAGATCGAAATTGTTATTTCCGGACGCATCGTGGAGGATATATTTTTATGCAAAACCTCATGAACCTCGGGTCCCCTGATTGTACAGGTCTATATATTATATGGGAACATCACATATGATATATATTGAGTGGATGCAGGTGGCCAAGCAGTTAGCAGAACGGGAAACGGAATTTGCAAGCCGGGTCGAATTCTGATTGCCTCTTCTTCGAGCTAATGCCCTTTGGAAAGGCATGGAAAGGAATCAATGGTTCAATTGGCATTGGTAAAAGTTATAAATTAAAGATAATTCACGTAAAGTAATTATGTAAATTAGAATTGTATTTTGAAAATGGAAAAAACGCAAAAAAACTAGTGCGATGATCATACAACTACATGAGTTTAATAAAGCAATATCTTTTGAAGCTAGTAGATATTGAGTTTACTAAGAGTAAGTATACAATATTTATTAATAGTTTTTTCAGAGTTTTAGTATATATTCATTCTATTCGATAAGTAAGCTTTAAATGGATGTATATAACATTGTTTGCAACTCTTGGCTGGAAATGGAAGAATGTAGCCAATTATAGCCATTTTAAAGAAAGTGTTATCTATTAATAAGAGGCTAAACTCAGCTACGCTGCATTAGACCAACAAAAGGTGCGAGTTTCATGATGAAGTGCAGTGTTTCGGGAAACAATGTCGGTCAAATACATCGAATTAAGGAAATGATGAATTGTTATTCATATTATGATAAGGACCTAAAATTGCGGCTGGCTTATGATACCGGCAACACGGAGAGTCACCCAGGGCACCAAGTGCTAGGGGGCATCTATCATGAGTCAGAGGCAGTAGGACTTACAAAATACAAATGGAAAAATGAATAAAATTAACCAAATAAACTGTCAAAATAAGAAAATTCCTTGATTTTCCAAAAATATTTTCTGTTTTAGTTATTGGAACTGTTTTCTGTTACCTAGATGGTGTATTAAACTCTTTTCTCCTGTATGTTTATTTTTCTCATTGTAAAACATAAAGATACCTCTACACTTAAAAGGGCTCAGAGCCAAAGGACTGGCCCGGCCCCAGACAAATCCCTGACTAGTTATAGCTCACATATGTAGTTTCAAAACGTCCACAAAGGAAATAGTCTGTCGAGGCCTATCCTCAACGTATAGCTTTTAGACAGCAATCAATGAACTACGATAATAGACCAATATTTTTTTTCCTTTTAAAAACATATTTATTTTTAATAGATTATGTCAATTTGAATTCTAATATATGGTACAGGTCTGTGTATAAAAATAATGTTTTTTGATAGTTGTGCAATGGATAATGTTGTTTCTCTGCCACAAAATTGCAGTGTCAGAACATTGCTACAAAGGCACGAGCAATACGTATCGGACCTGCGAGCGCCCACGGACCCCATTTTCGGAACCAGTAGCCCACACTAAAAACAATGAAATCAAAGTTCTTTGGTGGCCAATGCAATGATGGGACCTCAAACTCATCGAAAACTTTGTTAAAGATTCAAACTTAACATCCGATGGAATAATCACGAAAACCTGAATATACAATATGATAGATTTTCGGGAAAATCCAATTGCATCAATATATATTGTAGATCTGATGCTATATTTGAAAATTGTCGTTGATCAACTAGGGATCAATGTTCGTTCTCTCATTCACTCCTTGTTAGTGCGAAGTTTTTATTTGATAAGAATAACAAATCGTTTGAATGTTTCTAGACTATCACCGTACCTCGTGCTTGAAACTGTACACAAATATATGAATTAAATGAGACAGAATAATTTCAGATGTTAAAGCTACAGATCTAGCCAGTGACTCAACGGAAACCCTCAGAAACCCTTTAGGCAGCATTTTGTGTTTGGGTGATCAAAAATAGGAAAAAAAGGGTGGTCAATGAATAAGTTACATTTCTCGTCTTTTGTTAAACTGATTTAAAAAAACACACTCACTTCTCGACACAAAAGAAGGAATTATTTTGGCATGAACATACACTGCAAATTTAATCACACATTAAAAACATATTTCGGAAGGCAATTTTCAAAGAGCAAAAATTGTTTTTTCCTCTAGACATAATAAGGAGTGAAGGCTGAAAACTTCAGCCCTCCAGCTATTGTAGCTTGAAAGCATGATACATACAACGACGGACAGCCATATAAAACAACATGAAAATTGATGAAACTTTTTTGACAGTCCTGAAGACAGTATTGGTTGATGCTTTCTTATATACATTGTTTTGTAAATTGAACTACAATTCTCTATAAAAATGTCCTTTTTAGCGAATTTTTTTCAAAGAAAAAAGGTATGGGAAGCATTAACCTACATTGTCGATTTTGTCTTTTCCTCTCTAATTGTGTCGAGGACGATTCGATTCTCTACCCAAATTAAAAGCTTATAGCCTAAAACCATCAGTTAAACACGATAATTGCTCTCATTAGACTATGATTTGTGATTTTATTCCTATCTTGAGAGACTTTCATATGGATATGGATAGAGACTTATATATGGAGAACTATTTATAAACATACAACCTATATCGATAGATACATGTACGTATATATATACATATATATATAGCGAAAGAGAAAAGAGTGAAAAATGGAGAGAGACTTACATACATGTATAAATATATATACATATATGTATGAACATGTATGTACAGATGTATGAACTCATTCGGTTGACAGAAGGGGAAGAAACAATAATTGTATGTATATAAAGGTTTCTCCCTCGAACATGTTTTGCTTTTTAATTTTTTGAATTTATAATCCGATTTGAGCATCGCAGTTTCTTTACAATTTTAAAATATTTACCGTTTGCAGCTCATGCGTAATGATAACTTAATACATTATAACTTAAAATAACCGGATATTCTGTATATTGTTTCATTTAAACTTACCATTTTGATGAGGCCAAAAGGCGAAACATATTAAGGGAATAAACTTTAATTCATATACGATCATTTTTTTTCTTTCTTTATTGTCAATTAAATTCATACTATTGTACCTAAAACTGATCATGTAAATGCATATACATATGTATGCATGTACCTCTCTAAATGTAATTGTATATACACATGTAGGTGTATGAATAAATCTGCTGCCTGAGAGGACATATAACTACGACGATTGACCCATTTAATTGTTAATATGATTTCTTACTGAGGAACAAATAAACCAATTTATTACTCAATGAAACTTCTGATAAGTGTAAACCTACTTCAGCGTCGCCATTGACGGATAGATTCTTCGTCAGCCATGAATCATCAGTTGTCACTAAGGAGTTGTCAATGCTGTGGTCAAACTCTCTGATCTTTAATTGCCAGAAAGAAAAATTTGTACATACGAAGAGTCGACAAATCAATCAATTGGGCTTTTTCTTCCGTCTTGTGAGCTGATAAGAAGAGCTGTGTGTGTACCAAATGTGCATGACATCAAAGTGATAGGAGAGAAAAAGGAAGGAAAACAGAAAGAAAGAAATACAATATCGCTATGAAATGTGATATAAACTGGCACGAATCATTTTTCAACAAAAGTAGAGCCAAGTTTCACGATATCTCACGTCTCATAAAATATGCGATAAAGTATTAACGTCTAGCTTTTTGGCATATACGGAATTTATTAGCGTTTAATACAAAATCAAACAATTGAACAACTTTGAACCTTAACAGTTTTCTTTCTGTTTTTTTCATAACTGGTAATGGGTATAGCAGCATGTTTTGCTTTATTGCATTTACTCTTCATCTTTGTTTTTTGTTTTGTTTTGTTTTATTTCCATTCTAGCTTGAAATTCCTGCAATGATAATTTTTGGTTGAATTGATTTTCCGTTTATTCATTCATTCCCGACTTTTCGATCAGAAAAAACACCATTAGCAAAATGACCAGAGATGGAACATAATTTAGATAAGAGGACGTTGAGGCATTTCTGCAAATGTCAGCGGTTATAATTCTTATTTTTTATTTGTTTTTGTTTAAACTTTCTGGGTTGATATTTTGGGGTAGAAACGATTCGAAATGTATGCATTTATAACCATCTCTTCTTCATGAGGCAAGACTCTACAGCAACAAAAATAACTGACTGTGGAACAGAATTCAGATAAGCGAATATCAAAGCATTAATGCAAATGTTACAGAAAAAAAATGCTATTATCTTTTTTTAAAACCCTATCTTCCAAAGATATTGAGTCAAATTCTTTGTCCTATGGGATTATCAATAAATATTTATTAAATAGTACAATATTGGACAAGCTTTTTAGCTGAGGTAATTATGCGTTTTCCAGCTGTGCCTGGTAGGGTTTCCAATTACAATTTTTCAAGGTTGACATGCCCTCCATATTTGGGAGACAAAATCTTTCCCTTGTGCTGGACTGAGCTAAGGTTAGTGAGCATTCACTTGTAAAGTTCATATTTGTAACGAGTGTTCATCTGGACTCTAATGCCTCTTCAACAAGTTTCAAAAGGGTGATTGACATATTTCTGATAAGTCTAGATCTGGAAGCCGAACAATTAGGTTATTACATGATAAATGTCTTTTTGTAACAGTAAGATAAAGGATGGTA
>OY735229.1:43182583-43190083 GCA_963457665.1 Thysanoteuthis rhombus
TAGGACTGAAACATAGAACCCAACCCAAAAACTGACCTGCAAACTGAGAACCATGCAATGTACACATGAGAGAAACATGCTCAATATCATATGGAGAGATCACAAGACAGCACAGTATATCAGGAGAAAAACAGGAATACGAAACATCATAGAACCCATTAGAAAACTCAAATGGCAATGGGCTGGTCACGTAGCAAGAATGGCAAACAACCGCTTGACGTCACAACTAAGAACATGGATCTCTGGAGATCACGTGTAATCGACTGCAGCAGGATACAGATGGAGAGACGACTTAAACAAGCTCAAAAAGTATTGGTTCCACAACGTCCAAGAAAGAGAGGCGTGGCGAATCCAGGGGAAGTCTATGTCCAATGACAGACAATTAAAGACTTAAATGATACAAATTGTTTATGCTACACGGCGTATATTTTACAATGCATTTTTTGCAATATGCTGCAACCCCAACTGCCTAAAAATCATATTAGATTATTCAAGACTGAACTGCGAATAATCGAAATGGAAAATCAGCGAATAGCAAGGGATGACTGTATTTATATCGATTAAATGAAGAAAGAGACAGAAAAGTACCATTTGACACAGTTGATGACCTTGGGAAAGCTCCAGAGACTGGCTTGAGAAAGAGAGCGTAAATAATGAAGCGATGAAAGATGAAAAATGAGATGCCTGGCCGGGGAGGGTTTTGCCCTTGACCAACTTAAAGATAATAATGATATATATATATATATATATATATATATATATATATATATATATATATATATATATATATATAATTGATGAATCCTTGTTGGTCATTCCTTTGCATATTTCCCGTTGATGATGACCCCAGATCGAAACTTGTAGGAATATCACCTGGTTTTTACACATTAAGGAAAAAAGAAAACCTGTGCATATCTACGGTGCGACATAATGGACTTCTACCTTCCAATATCCGAAGGAATCTTCTAAAAATCGATGGAATTCTCGAAGGCCCAAACCAAAATTAACAATAATGAAATAGAAATAATCAAACACTGTAGATGAACAGTACTGTACAATAACAAAGAACGATGGACTATAAAAGGATGTTACGGCTTTGATGTTTCAATGGGAAGTCTTGATTCAGAGGTGAAGTCAAACTTGATCAGTTTGTACATTTTATATAACCCTACTAGGAGATTGAATTGTGAAAATAACAGGATTATGGCCTAAGTGTAAAAAAACGCTGCGTACAAAAATGCGAAAAAATTGAAGAAACATCATCAAAGAAATGAAAAAATTGAATTTTCAAGTTGAAATTAAAGCAATCATAAAAGTTTTGTTACTTTAAATTTAGACGACATCATCCAAAGACCACGTAGTAAAGATAATTCTAAAAGTTCATGTATTAACACGAAATCTAATCACCCAAACAAAATAATTAAAAAAAGATTCTTAAATCAGTAGAAACTATGCTAATATACTATTCCTCAGACGAAATGATATCCAACAATATTAGAAAAAATTCACAACAGCCCTAAAAGAGTTCACCAAAACTAGCTTTAAATACAATGAAGAAGTGAACACCAATAGAGTAAAACATAGCGACAATAAAAGGGATAGAGGTAGGAAAATCATCTGTATACCGCCATTCAACCTACAAGTAAGAACCAACATAAGGAAAGTATTCCTTCAACTAATAGAAAAACACTTCCCCCACAACCCACCGTGTTTAATGTTTAATGAGAACAAACTGAAGATCAGTTATACTTGTATGGATAACTTTCGTAGATTCATAATGAAGCAAAATGATAGAGTAATATAAAATAATACTTGCTGAGAAAATATAAATAAATCAGATTGCAATCGTACAGATGGCTACAGATGCTTTTTGCAAAACACATTTCATAAATCGAATATTGTATAACAAGCTAAAATATGAATCCAAGGGAAACCTTTTACAAATTACAAATACAAAAACAATACACCATTATCCTCAAATTACTGGAAACTAAAAGACAGCAACCTCACACCCACAATAAAATATAAAATATTAAAATGATCACACTTTTGCCAGAACATTGAAACCCCATGCTACCTATGCCTGAATGAGAAATTACAAATCGTCACCTTCACCAATAAAATAAAGAACAGACTTATTGAATAGACAAATATGAAGTAACTATAAATAGCTCAAAATTTCTATTAAAAACATTATTTAACAACCCCATACAGATGTACGAAAATAGCTATCTTAGCTATCTTATTCGTCCAGTTATTATTGATAATAGTAGAAGCAGCATAACTATTAACTTAATTATTTTCATTATTATGATACCCCAATCTACTTTAGGAACAACCTTATCTCTATCTCATAATTATCCTATATATGTAGGAGGTAACCCAACCTAAAATACAAAAGGAATTAATCATAAACAACTAAGATTATGTATAAGTGAACCCCAACAATGGGGAGCAGATAAAAGTAAGAATAAAATACTTTCTGAAAGGAAACATACCACAAAAGCTGATGGATCAACAACACACTGATAAAGCAAGTGTTTGCAACATTCCCAGCTGATTCATAACAACTAGACAGAAATATATTTCTAATATGTAAAATAGAACAAGCAATGACCAACAAGTGAATAACAGAAGAAGAGGAAGGTTTTCCAGCGAGAGAAACACTCAATAACGACCGAAATAGAGATCTAAATAATTCCAAAAAGGGCAGAAATATAAATGTCTTTGTGTAGCGAATTCTTTATTCCATCATATTTTAAGCTCTAGTCTATCTCATCTTGATGTTCAAAGTTGAATGTATCGAGTATTTGATGGAATAAAAGCATCATACATCGGATATTGTATTCATGATTTGTCCTTATACATATATATATATATATATATATATATATATATATATATATATATATATATATATATTGCAAGGCAGAAGGACGAGACACACTCCTATTATTCATTTCCTTATTTGACAATTTTTGGCACAATCATGTTGTTCCCCAAGTCGACAGTATGAAATATCAGAGAAATTGACAATCTATATCCGACAGAATGCGATAATTATAAAGACAATTTATTAAGAACTAATTGCTCGGCACTGATTTGACTCGGTAGCAATAGTGGCCTTAGATCGTGTAAATAAATGGAGAAATGAGTGTCATGCAGATATATATATGCATATATATATATATATATATATGTGTGTGTGTGTGTGTTAATGTGTGCGTGTGTGTGCATGTTTGTGCGTAATTGCCAGATGCCAAGTCTAAACATACGTATATGACATCTAAGAAGGATTATGATGGTTCTTCTCATCTGTATCCGATTAAAGACAGTGGAAAAGACTTGAGGTTAATCAATGCGTGATCAAATTTATCTGTTATAAACTTCAGGGGAAAGTTTGGATGACACCAGAAAAAAGACCAGTGACAGTTGGGGAAAGACTACCACGTGAAGCGACAGGGCTTGGTTGCCCGATTCACAACTCGCATTCTCCAGTGCCTACCGAATCACTAAGTCCTTGCATCAGAATTGAGTGTAGTGCCATGTCCCTAAATTCGGTCGTTTGTATTGACAACGGCGAAAATCCTGGACAGAGATTGAAGAGAATCAGCGTCGGGAAATTACGACAGTACACGGGAATCTTTTGTTGGTCAGCACGAGCTATCAGTTTGGGAAAATTAAGTACGCCATTATTCTCAGATGTGATAATGTGGAACGTTTTCTCGAATTTCTTGCAGAGTCCTGACATTGTTATCTATTGATTCAAATCTCATATCATTGAATTAACTATCCATTTGAATGTTGGCAGGAGAGTTGTAATTACAAGAAGAAATATATGATCAAGCTGCATCCTCATTCAATCACTGAAGGAAAACAACCAAAATCTGGGGCGCTCTGGTGGAAATCAGGCTTCGGTTCCGAAATCATGCCAGATCACTGAGTCATCATCTGATGAATATTTCGTGGGCAACACAGCTGTTGTCTTATTCTTTGGGGTTTTTTTTTTTTGCGGCAACAGGCACCTGAAATCTTGAGATTGGCAGGTGCCAAGTCCATACATACATATTTGAGATCTGAGTAGGATTATTGTTTATTCTCTCTTCTTTATCCGATTAAAGACAGTGAATAAACACTTGATGTTAATCAATTCACGATCATATTCACGTATCGTTTTATAGGATAAAAGAAATGTTTTCCAAACTAGACTAATAAGCCTATCTCCGAAGAGTATTTAATTGATTTTATTAAAAACGGGGAAACATTTACGAAAATTCCTCATTTCACAATATATATTCCGCTACCATAGATAACCCTTACTCCGTGATAGAGCTTGAATTTGAGATTTTAAAAATTGAATATCTCATGAATACATGTAAGGACATATATATTTATAACAATTATGTTTCAGTAGATGATTCGGTTCTAGAATTTTGGGCTCAAAATTTTCGGGGAAAATGCGAATATACAAGGTGAAATACGATATTATTCTGATACAAAAGTTTCCAGCGTTATCTGTTATTCAATGTTATGAAAATCCAAATTGTGTGTTCGCAGTTTAGTCAGATCTTTATTATTCGTGCAATAGGTCAATTGTATTTCAGAAGTCAGTAAAATGGATTCCTCTACAAACAAACATTAGTCTGCGTTTAAACACTCATCTTTTTCTCCTTCTACGACACGGGAAAAGTCATTTTTTAACAACATAGTCACTAGCGATGTACAATTGACTTAATGCCAAAATCTGGAACTTGTTATTTCGTGACTTGATCTCATTTCATCCTAAATGGAATCTGTCGGGAAGAAAGTTCCCAGTATTTGATAGAACAAATTTCCAACTCTGGCTTGCAATCTATCCATCTATGTATCTGTGTATCACGCATAAATACCGTGCCAATGGAGCAAAAAGGCTTGATATTTGTACATTAACCCTTTGAATTCACAATCTAAGTTTATGCTATATCTCTCCCTTGCCTGTATCTGGCTAAGGTTCACGCTTGTTTTCTGAAAATTCGGACTCTTTTAGTGACTAGAGCTCAACACAAGGCGATAGAAGTAACGTATTCATTAATCACCCCTTTACCCTATTTTTTAATTGATCACTGCATGCTGCCAAAAAAACGTTGATCACGTGAAAGTTCCTATTGAGTGACAAATATTTTGAATGTAGAAAAAATTGCATGGAAAACACGTTTAAAAAATGTCAGTTGATAATTTTTGCTCAGGATACAATAGCTGGAAACTTTCGCATCAACTTGATAGTACTGACTTAACGCTGTCACCAAAAATGATAGGGGTATTTGAATTACTTTGTAATCACATCGTACTTTTAAAATATCAATAAAAATTATGTTGCTCGGCATTCCTTTATTCAACTTCATCCAGGATTCATTCTGGCCGAAAATAAATAAGAATATAGATTTTCCCTTTTGAAAAGGGAGTGGAAATTACTTTCTAAGTAATATTTAATAGTTATCGCCATTGACAAACGTTACAGACAGAAATATGGCCCATGCCCCGAATCGTATAAGTGAGTTGAAAGTTCGTTGTCTGGGGTTCACTGCAACCAGATAGAGTCTACGACATGACGTACGCACTTGCAACGGTTTTTTATAGATCAAGGCACTTACATATGTTTCATAGAGATCAACACAGGTGAATAACGATTGAAAATCCAGCCTCTAGCTGATCATAAGATATCTAGACCACTCGATTAACGATAGGGTTTTATTAAAATAAGGTTAGGACCAATTGGTGCTTTTAAAACCTTAACAAACTGCGCTAATTGCCCGTTCCGTTACTGTAATCTGTGCCAAGGTAGGAGAGCCAGTTTGAGAAATTTAGGTGTAAAACTGAATGATATAGCCTTTTCCACTGGCCTACCATCCCCCGACGTCCTCTGAAAATAATGTCTGGTGCCCCCCTGACCTCCGGTGGGCGTGAGTCTGCATAATCAGTGGACAAACGGTGACCGAAGCCAAGTTGGCTCAGGACGGAATTTGCGCTTTGAACAGAGGAAAATTAAAGTTGAAAGTCTGCCCACCTATCAGGGTGGACGAGTTGAAGGAGAAAGGAAGGCGAAGTTTGGGTAGATAAACTACCTGATGCTAAGCTGGACTCTTTTCATCTCTCTCCAGCCTCCTTAAGTAACTAATTGTCCCCTCTTCTTACTTCTTTAATTATTTTACTTTAGATGGTTGTTTTTTTTTTAATTATTTATTTCCAACGTGCGTGTGTGTGTGTGTGTGTGTGTGTGTGTGTGTGACCAAATCTATTCTTATCTGTCTATCCCAGTTCGTTTTTATCTATCTATAGACTGTCCTTACCTATCTATCTATCTATCTATCTATCTATCTTTTGGTTTGTTCATATCTATATATTTATCTCAGTCTGTTCATAAATACTTATCTCCCTCTATCCATCTCTCTCTCTCTCACTCTGTCTCTCTCTCTCTCACTCTATATACATATATATATATATATATATATATATATATATATATATATATATATATATATATTAGCAAGTTCATATTGATCTGCCTGTTTATATCAATACATCTACCTACCTGTTCATATCTATCTAAGTCTATTTATCTGGGGTGTTTTTTGCAATCAAGAAATATTCATAATATGTATTTGCTTGTAATAATAGCTTGTTTATATCTAGAATATAATCATAATAAATGACGATATTTATGCATAGATTGGCAATAAAGAGTCAAAAGCCAATGTAGTATGTACTTTGATAATGAAAAGAAAATTAATAATAGTTTATGCAGTAAAAATAATATCACATATTTCTTGCCCGGACAATAATTATGGGATTTTTTGTATCACATGATATCAGTTGAGATTTTACTAATATATCTTTTCCTTATCATATCTGTAGTTGTTGAATCGGACAAAATCCGTCAAAAAAAATAAAAGCAGGGAAAATAAGATTGAAAAGAAGGGAGAAAAGATAAACGTTCGCAGCTGTTCCCTAACGACTGTCTAAAAGCTGTAGAATTGAATACAGTTGGGATAGGGGGAGTCTGGCTCGCCCGTTGAATGGTTGAGTCTTTCTCTTTTTTTCTCTTGATCGCACGCACTGCGTTCCTTTGACACATGAAAGTTTACACGTGATAGTCGTCGTTATGGCAGCGGACAAGCTTATTTTCCCCCTATCCAAATTATCTCTCAGACATGAATATATCAGATTATGGCTAGTTCACTGTGTACATAAGCTTAATCAGGAACGTTAGTGGATAATTAGACAGACAATGACAAATTAATTTGAGTATATGCCTATTACAGGTACAGATACTATTTTTCTATCTCAGTATATCTAAATCTCATCGTACTCATATCTTTCAATCGATATATATGCAGGTAAGAGCTGGTCAAGCAAGTTACCTTCATGCATATGATTGGTCCTAGTGCATCCACCCTATAAAGTGGTTATGTGTCACATTAATTTCTGCCTAGGATTAACGCATGTATCCCCACACACACGTAC
>OY735229.1:43195083-43225083 GCA_963457665.1 Thysanoteuthis rhombus
GCTGTAGCAACCACGGTCACGTCGGCTGGAGCTATTTTTGTCATGGGGTGCTCTTTACCCCACATCAAGTATGACCCTGTGTCGCCATTCGCTCAGGCGGGAGCGTGGATAAATGAGCTCCTCCCTGAAAGCAATAGTCTGCTCAGATAGTGCAATGGTTAGCACATCTGCTTCGCACACGAAAGGTCCTGAGGTCTAAATCCAGTATGGTCTGAGAGTGTGAAAAACTCTACATTAGGACATTTTTTTCCTGTACGTTCTACAGCTAATTGATTATATTCTAAGCTGGTCGATTAGGGTGGAGGCAACCCCTCGGTAGAGTTGCATCCTGTCTAGGGAGTAGTCATTAAAAACTGTAGAAATAAAGTCCTGGTCTCGATCAAACTTTTGACTCGGCTGACGCAAGCAACAAAAACTGGGACTTCAGCACTGGCCTCCAACGGTTGATGTCCCTCAAGGGCCTTACATCTTTTTACCTTTTTTACCTTGCCTTGTACATGCCGTACTACAGTTCATTAAATGCTCTGAACTTCAAAGACACTTATAAGATTATCCCCACATTGTACAAAAGATGAACACAGGGAACATTTTGCATCAACACAATATCTATTACAGCTACGTAAAGCAGCTTTAATGCGATTATTTGAGCGAGCGGGAAGGGGAAAAACTTTATCTACGGTGTGGGTGGTTGATCGAACGACCTTAATTTCGATCCGCTAAACACTACAGTAAAATGACTCAGTTGAAACTGTGATCCGTAGATAGGTAAATGGACGGGAAGGACTCGAGACGAAGATTAATAACGAAAGACAGAGAAAGGTAATCAAGGAAATAAACAAGACTGTTGAGAGTTCAGAGCTGTAACTAGTCAAGGACATATCAATGATTTTTTTTTAACAAATACGAAAATGGAGAAACCAGCTCTATCATTACTTGTAACTGTAACACCTGTCTTCCATACCGAGATATATAAATAGGTAACTAGATATCCGTACCTTGCGCATATCACCGTCTACCAGATCTAATTATATAAAAAGATTATCTAAAGTTATCTAATAAGAAAAAAATTGATTTTTTTATCTCAAATTATCTGGGAAGAATAGATTTTAGCATCTCAAAATCTAGGTATTGTCGGTCCAAAATGACCACTAAAACCAAAAGATGATTTTTTTAGAAAAAAAAAATTAGATCGTGCTTATCGGTGTACTCATTCAAATTTACAAGGTTGTTGCCTCCAAATAATGGGCTTGGACACACACATACACAACCATAGGGAGAAAAAATCTTGGCAATTTCGTTTGATGGGTAATTTGGGGGCTACGGTGATTCGATGAATAGAAATATAGATATATAGATAGGGAGGGAAAATGGTGCATAGATTAAGGGTTATCGATTTAGTTATTCAACCTTTACTAGTGATCTTAATATTGTAGGACCGGCCAAAATTAAGCTTGTTGTGGCCTGCATCGTAGTTATTATAGTTACATGTCTTTAGAGGTTTTCTTTGGAACCCAGCAGGACGATTTTGCAACGTATTATATTTCTACCTTCAATACCAGGGATGAATTTTGTGATGTCATTTGATACCGTCAGGAAATAGCGAGTGAGACACCTCTCTCTCTCTCTCTCTCTCTCTCTCTCTCTCTCTCTCTCTCTCTTTATCTATCTATCTATCTCTCACTCTTTAACACTCTCTCTTTTTTACAACACGCACGCACACACACAGACATATACATATATATGTGTGTGTGAGAGAGAGAGAGAGAAAGTGCATATAATTCATCATTTCCATACAATACCAACCATCAAAAGCCTAATAGATATATATAGATAGAAAGAGAGGGGGGAGAGAGATGGAGAAAGTGAAGGAGAGATGGACGGAAAGACAGAGATGAAGAGAATGGGATATATATATATATATATATATGTATATATATATATATATATATATATATATATATATATATGTATAGCCTCATTTAAACTCTGATAAGCCAACCACACATCATCCTTTGCGAACGAATAATATAAAAGTATTACATCATTATCTACATATTACTGGAAAACGTACAAAATGAATAACAAACCAACTGTGAAATGGAAAATTTCGAGACAAATTTATATGTGCCAGAACATGGAAAATCCATGTTCCCTCTGTCTAAATGAGAAATTCGAAATACTCACTTTTACAAAAAAAAAGGAACTAAGATGAATTGGAATAGATTTATCAAACATGAAATATGAAATAGCATTAAAATGCCGACATCACCCAAGATTTTCATTAACAAATATAACTCAATATCCCATACATTTGTACACTAAAAGGAAAATAGACAGTTTACTCACATACTCATCTCAAAGAACCACCTAATCAACATTGACTACTTTTTCGCGTCTAAGTGAATTAAGAACATTACAATCCATAGGCAATAAATATAATGTAAAAATCAAGGTTAAAATCAAAACAACCCTTAGAACAAAGTTAAGCACCCACTCATAGATAACTTCCACACGCAGTCCATATATGCTTAACATGTACTTTATAACCACCAACAAACATACACATACTAAAAAATTAACAAACAAAACAACAGTAAAACAAACAAAAAATCCTCCCACCATTGTAACACCCACGAAAATTTCCCCAAATACCCCAAATAGGATTCTGAAACATACGTAATCATTTGCTTGAAAAGGCCCAAACAGGGCAGAAACATAAATGTGTTTGTGTAGAGAATCTACTTTCTAATATATTTCCACCTCTACTCTAAGCCAACTTAACACTTATAGTTTGAAGTTGAACGAATCGAACACTCAATGAAATAAATCATCACATATCAGACATTACTTTAAATTATATCATTGCAAACCTGATTTGTAATATATATATATATGTGTGTGTGTGTGTGTGTGTGTGTGTGTGTGTGTGTGTGTATGATTTTTGAATTGTGCCTAGCTTTGTACTTTAGCAAATTTTCAAGATTGTAACTTCAAAACTATGACCAGGTGAGCCCTGTTTCACAGAGAAAAGGAGAGAGAGAAATAGAATACTGGCATAGGGAATATATATTAAAAGCTTAGGATAAATCGAGAGATAGATTGTGATAGATAGATAGATTGTAATGGATAGAAAGAGCGAAAGAGGAGAAAAGAGATAGATAGATGAGATATATATTAATGAATGGTTAGTCGTGTACAGGCCTGTCTGCCTGGGCCTGTGTCTAAGTGATATTGCTTCCTGTTGGCCGTCGTCCATAATAGGTCTCAGGCCAATCATTGGCCTTACAGTTCGCCCTTTAATTCAATAAACACCAAAATAATTCTTCATATCAACGGCGGTCACACGATTTCCTTTTTTCTCTCTTTCTGTTTCTATTATTTTCATTCTTATTTTTCTTTGCCTTCCCCCCCCCTCCCTCCTTTGATTTGACCTTCATTTTTACTGATCTTTGCAGTAAATTCTTCATTCAATTATAAAAACGGTATATCATATATTATAATATTTATAGAATATGGGTCTGGTCAGGCATTCAACAGAAACAGTCACGTGACCAACTTCTCTTGGCAGTACGCCGTTTGAGGGTGATCAATTAAAAAATCGATAAAAGTGGTGTTCAATGAATAAATTACTTCTATCTCCTTGCGTAGACTGAATTTCAAAAAAATCAAACAGGAATGCAACCGGGCACAAACTAGGGACCAGTCTAGCAAAAATTCATATTGTGAACTGAACCCCCACAAATTATCACATTATTTATATGGGGGACAAAAGAGCATTTTCTTCTAGATATGATAAGTGGATGTCTAAATTTTCAGCCATATAGCTCCATTGGTGTGATCAGTATGCATGATATATACCCACAAGTACTGAAGATACCTATGTTGGCAGTTGGGGTCATAGTTTTGATTGACGGTTTATAATATAACATTTTTTCTCTTTTCTTTTTTTTACGCCTTTTTTGTCAATATATTTCTTTCCAGGTTTTTCTTCAATGGTTGGTTTTGCCCTTAGCTTTTATTTCCTTTTTTTCTAGATCTTTTTTTTTTTTTGCAGTTTTATTTTCGTTTCTGTCACTTGAATAATACATATATCACACCTCTACTTTCACTTTCACTTTCACTTTATCTCCTTCCCAATCTTCTCTTAATTTCTGCCACATTAATTCCCATTCCATTCACTCCCTTCTTCACTTTTTATTAACCAACATCACTCACAACAGTCCAGTTTGATCACTGTTGCTTGGTTTAGGTTATGCATGTATTCTCTCTCACACAAACATATATATGCATTGGGAAATGAATATATGATCAAATCGAATGATTATGAATTGCATTATATCATGAAGAAGCTTTTATTTGAAATGATCCCATAATACAGAGTTAAAATGTCACTTGACCCATTCACGTTGTCCAGGCCAAATGATACTTTAACTGTGTAATGACAGAAGCTTATTTTATATAAGAATTTCTATATAATACAACGCCATTTGTAATTATATGTGTAAGTGTGTGTGTGTGTGTGTGTGTGTGTGTGTGCGTGTGTGTGCGAGTGTGCTGAAGGGTGAAGGCTGAGCAGGGTTTTGACACATAAACCTAAAAGTGCACACACACACATGCTCCTTTCGGTGAGTAAGGAAATCTTCACTTCATTTTTTTAATTTCCCTCATAATCATGCTTACTTGTTTGTGCCTGTTTGTTTTCTGAAATTTCAACTTTTTTTCCAGTGATCGAAGCTCAACAAAAGGAAAGATCAGTAACTGATCCATTGATCATCCCTTCTTCCAACTTTGATCGATCATCCCTAAGACAGCTCATATGGATGATAGTGATTCACAATAATCACTAGGAATGCTAATATTGCATTTTTTTCTTGTCTTGTTCTGTTTTCCCTTTCTCTCAATGTATTTATTTCCATATTTTTTTATCCTGCTTGTTTTTTATTCTTTCCTTCAAGCTCAATTATTTTTCCTGATTATTCTAATCACTGTTTTATTTATTTTTTTTTTTTTTTGCATCGCTCAAAAACATCTTCACTTTCGCTTTCGCTTTCGCTTCATCCCATTATGTCCCCTCTATTCATCTTTTTCTCATTATCGTTTTCCAATTTTAATTTCTTTTAAACGTACGTCTAGTTTACACTTATTTCTCGCTTTACTCTCTTTTTTTTCAATTTCCTTGAACCAGTTTTCAAATGTAACACAAAATTGGCTATTCCTGCGATATACACTTCTGAAACCGAGCATGGTAAAGCAAAAATCTCAATAAAAACCCTGGCTGGCTAACTTCCCATTCTGTCTTACTAAAGGACAAAAACCTAACCGAAAATTGAGTCAATGTGACTGTAAGTAGTCTCCAGGGTAGGAAAAATATTAAAATATATATAATACATACGTGTCACTAAGATACTCTCAAAGCATGGGCCCCAGCCGAACAGCAATGGTTCACAAGCTAGTCTGGCAAACCATTGATTATTGTTGTAAGAAACTGCAGCATGAAAATTTGTAAAGAAAGAAAATTGACAAAAATACAGCGTATAAAATGGTAAATATTTTAGTGTTGTCAACGTAATCTCTTGAAGTGAGTCGATTCCAAGAATCGGTGATGGCAAGTCACATTTCTATAAACATGAACTTGAATTGAGCTATGAACAGTATTTAAGTGAAAAGCGCTCGCCATTGGGAAGATGAAAACCGGTTGGGTGTTGAGCCTTGATTTTAGCTGCGATTTTTCTGAGTGCTGTCCCTGCGTCCTGAAACAGATCTTTATTCACTGCCCTCAGGCATATTGATTTTGCAGATTTGGTCAGAGTTTCACTGGGATCACAACTGCGGGTGATTTTTTTTTCAATTCTTTTTTATCTTTTTTATTCCCCTGATTCAGACATCGATAAATGCGACCCTTGTCAACTTATGCCGTCACTTGGTACCTTTTGACTCCATCTTTTCTTTTCTCTTTATGTCTGAAGCTTTATATATATATATATATATATATATATATATATATATATATATATATATATATATATATATATATTCATGTGTGTATATTTGTATTTGTGTGCGTGCATGTAATTGTGTGCACGTGTGCATGCACGTGTTGGCGCGTATGTAAATAGGGACGCACCTTGGCAGCCAATATTTTGACGGGAGAGGAAGTCGTATATCTTCGGGCCCCAGTGAGAATTAATTAACTCATATTGTATTCCAACGTTCAAAATAGAAAAAAAAACAATAAGTAAATGGATGAAGGAATAAATGAATAATGAAATGAAGGAAAAAAAATTAGTGAATGAAAAAAGAAAGAGAATAAACTAAATGAATGAAAATCATACGAATGAACAAAAAATCAAATGTATCTCAATGTTAGGTGCTGATAATTGAATAAAAATGTTTTCATCCCTTAAAGTACTGAAAGAAAATGCTTTCAAAGGAAAATATCAACGTATAAATGCACAACTTCGCAGTGCACCAAAAAAATCGGTGTTATTGACTTTTTTCCCTAAAATCAGTAAAAAAATGAGGGGACGGACAACAATATTTATTATTGTTGTCAAACTCCAGTCCAAGTCTGGAGTTGACTCTATTTTATCCCGTGACAAGAACAATGACAAGCCACCAAAAATACCTCTAAAATAGAGGGCTATCCATTGGTAAAAACTCTATGTTTCTATCTCGTCAAGTTATAAAGCTTCCAAAAGAGTGAGAAATGGGCCAAGTTGGGTAGGTTTTTTAATATTCAAATCTAAATTAATTTCAGAAACACGTTATCATCTAAACACATGCTTTTATTTTTAATGGTTCCCAAGATATGTGATATTTCGGTAACTAAAACATTTTACCCATGTTATCAATACTAATCTCCATGTATCATTCAATGCCCTACCTCGGCTACAAAACCAAAAGGGTATTATAACAAAAACACGAACGAACGAACTAAATTGTCGAGCCACACAGATGTCATCAATGAAAAGAACGAAACTGGTTGAATCAAAATAAATTAAAAGACATCTGTACATGATATTACTATTACAGACAGGGGTTAATGAGTTCGAGACTGAACGCCAGTTCCTGGATATCAAAATGTTACTGAGTATTTCGAATTTCCAGTCAAAATTGAAATCCGTGTACTCGTGCTTTTTCACGGCTAATATATATATATATATATATATATATATATATATATATATATATATATATATATATATATATATATATATATATATATGCACATGCATACATATTCAAATAATGATTATGTAATTTTGTGGACATGATATTATACGTGAAACAGAACATCATCACCTTTTTCAATAGAGTTGTATTTTTTTTTTGATTTAGATACTACAGCCTTTGCATTGAAATAATACTTTGTCATAAATATTATCGTCAGCGTTCAAAAATTATTTTCTGATAATGATGTTCAGCAACTCATAATATGCCTCTATGAAGATTCAGGTAGTTGCGATTGGCAAATTCTTTCACCAGGAACTAAGGTGAATATCGTGCAATTACAAAAGCTCTAAGATCATACAGAGCAATAGCTTTTGCAGTTTAATGTTTGAAAAATCCTGGATATATGTTTCAACATTTATTCTTATAATTAGATGAGGTATTGTAGCCTAATATTTTATTATTATTGGGGAGGGGTCGTTCATCCTAAAATTTTAGTTGATTCTATCACATCTTTTGATGCAGGTCCTTTCCTATGGCTATGAGTAAAACAGCACAATCAGGAATATAAAAAAATCAACCTTCGTTGATATTCAAAGAAAAATTAAGATGGACGTCAAAATTGAGAACCAGACAATCCCAATAGTCCTTAAAAGAATAATATACAACAAATGCATTCTACCGATAGTCACTTATAGAGCTGAAATATGGAACCTGAACAAGAGAGAGACCTGCAAACTGAGAAGCATACAACGTGCGCATTAGGGAATCATGCTCGGCATTATATGGAGAGATCGCGAGACAGCACAGTATATCAGGGAGAAAACAGGAGTCCGAAACATTATAGAAACTATTTAAAAAATGCGAATGGCAATTGGCAGGCCATGTTGCAAGAATGAAAGACAACCGATGGACATAGCCACTTACAACATGGATCCCCAGAGATCCCATGCAAAACCGAGGCCGACAGAACACAAGACGGAGAGATGAACTAGACAAATTCAGAAAATACTGGCTCTGCGACGCCCATGATAGAAAATTGTAGCGAATCCTGGGGAAGGTTTATGTCCAACGATGGACGTTAAAGACTGATGATGATGATGATGATGATGATGATGATGATGATGATGATGATGATGATGATGATGATGATCTCAACACAATTCGGGGCTTTTCGAATAGGCCCAGGTGTGGAAAACCAAGAAAAACCACTAAACAAGTGGATTGGTACATTCAACAACGTTCGTCGAGCGATAAGAAAATGATTGCTGTCGATATGAAAAGCTATAATTATGGCTCGAAAAAAAAACATGATAAATCACTTGGGGCTATTTTAGTTAATGAGACGTATGGCCTGTTGACAAACACATTTCTCTGAAGAATTGGCGGACACGTGTCCAATTAATCAAAAAGACTAAGGACTGAAGCTTTGGCCAGTGATCTAATGTTACGTAGTGTGACAAATCATTTGTAAATATGATAGTTACTGGTACATTAGTAAATAGAAAGGGAGGTGTTAAGTAAATATATTCAGATGCATAAGAGGACACTAGAATCTATCAAATAGTACAAAGCTTCTTAAATTAGGGTTTCCGAACCTCGTAGGGGTCGCGTAATATTAGGTCACAGAAATACATGAAAATCTTTTTCGTTATTTAACAGAAATTTTGTTTAATCTCTATTCAAAAATTTACTTTTTCTGACGCTTATTGTAAAATGTCTCAATGCTATTCACTATTTCTTCTTAAATTACGATTTCTTATCGATTAAGATTATTAAAATTATTTTTTCGTAATAAACACCGTAGAACTTACAATAGATTATAAAGAGAGAGAGAGAGAGAGAGAGAGAGAGAGAGAGAGAGAGAGAGAGAGAGCAATTTTTGAGAGTCTTTATTTGTTCCGATGCTTAGTTACTGTTAGATTCCGACGACTTTTTTCTGCATGCAGTTAGATTACCATATTGATGCAGGGGCAATAAATAGCTGATTAAATTCAGAATCCGAGGACACCTCTGAGATTTCATCATCATCATCATCATCATCATCATCATCATCATCTTCTTAACATCTATTGTTGGACATAGACCTTCTCCACACTTCTCCATCATGGGCGTCGCGGAGCCAGTACTTTGTGAATTTGTCTAGCTCATCTCTCCATCTAATGTTCTGCCGGCCTCGGTTACGCTTGTGATCTCGGGGATCCACGTCGTGAGTCGCAATGTCCATCGGTTGTCCGCCATTCTTGCAGCATGGCCAACCCACTGCCATATGAGATGGATTCTTTAATGGATTCTTTGTGTCCCTGACTTTTGTCTTTTACACTAAAAATAACACTCTCTATGTAAATATGATTTACTCAATACATTCATATCATGACACGTATTTATCAGCTGAATATGGATTTTTCACTGTATAATGTTCGTACTATGTGACTAATATTCAGCACTGAATCAAATGCATTGACGAGAAAGAAGATTGTGTTGAAAAAATACTCAATCATCATTTGGCAGCCGCCTTATTCATTTACCTAAGTATATACGAGAATTGATCAATGTTCGATCCGTATGGTTGAAATTAGTCCCTGAATTAGGTGCATTAAAAAAGAAAGAGATTAGGTAAATAAGTATTTATTTGGTTATATAGATGCTTTTTTTTTCTATCATTAGACAGCGGACTTATTGAAACGTGAATGAAAGGTGAGTATATACTTATAGAATTTGCAGGTGTCTTTGAAAACTTAATGGTATTTTTCACGTGTTCCCGAATACCCCAAGATTTTCTTCACCGATAGTATTTCTACTTGTGGTCATTTTTTTTTTCAAAATAACGCTCAATGCTTTCTCCACCCTCTTCGTTAATTATTTTAAAGGCTCCCATCGGCCAGAAGCGGACTTGGTGCTAAATTCGTTCTAAGTCTGAACATCTGTAATCATTCTTTTCATTGAGCCTGGGATCTTTTCAAAATGTTTATTCGTCCACGGCAAAGGAATCTTGCCCAAAGTTGAAAGCAGAAAATTCTGAGAAACTGAAAACAAAATCAGGGGAAGAAAACAGGTGTTGTTTTTTTCTTACACCCACCGATCAATATATTTATCTAATTAGGTATCGGACTGACCAGCGAATGGTTTCAAAGATTTGTGTACCAAGGAAATGTTAGGGGCGCTAACGGTTAAAGGCACAAACAAAGGAATCGGCAAGACGAGTTCTAACTTGGAGACTGTTTATATTCAATTTGCACTAATACCCTTAAATAAGGCATGAATCCATCTCCCCTCCCCCAAGCTTTGGGTAAAATAGCAGGGAAGATTGTGTCCTCTAGCTTTTTGGTGCAACCATTCAAACTGAAGGACAACACTGAATTAAAAGCAAGGTGCTGGATTCTTTAAGTCAGCCCAATTTTGACTTCAGCTCCGTTCAGGAAAATCATTCCACGCCCCTGGTACCTAGCACCATCGGCCGTTGTCTCTCCCTTAGACAACTTGAGTGCGTGGAGAGGAGAGATTAGCTGCATGGGTAACACCCTGTCTTCGATAAAACCTTACCTAAGCTTACGCCCCGGGAGTGGGGACTTAAAGTAGATCTTTTCGGACGCAGATCAATAGTCTTGCAAAACCGACAGATGCTACTGTGTTGCGATTTTTACATCTAAATTTATTAGTGTACGAAACAATACTAAATCCAGTCCTGTTCGACAAAGGATATCGCCAGGGTGCCACGCTGAGCACTACCCCATCCAGGCATTTCTCGGAACAATGGTATATACTTAGCGGAGCCCATCTTCTCTCCAACTAACAAGCCACAGATTGTTTTGGTTTGCATGGTACCAGTTGCTAAGAATGATTCCTGACCTCACTGATTGAAAGAAATGTGACCATTGTACCTTTTGGGGCTCAATTCCTTTGTTAGAATCGAAGTTTTTCGTCTTCTTGACAGGTTGCCAATCAAAGCTAAATAGTCCAATGTACCCTTTGCCATCTTTTTTTCGTAGAAATGACGTACAGCAAAGTGTTGGTATTCCACTCGTATCAAATGAATGTCCGTCCGTTCAAGTCTATCTACCTAAAACTTATCTCATCTATCATCTATTTTATTTATCTACTTTCTTTCATGATCCATTTTTCTTCTACGTGCTTTGTCCTTTCAAGACGGGGACTCTCCACAGTTTTCTATCATTTGTCCTAGCTCTCCTTACCAGGTGATAAATCACTACCGAAGAACTTCCATACTGTTGTCTAATATCTTTAAATTGTGTTATGCCATGATCGTTCTTGGGGGAGATAGCGTAGTGGTTTCCCATTGCCTTTCCTTTTTTATCGAGAAACCATTTCTACCTAGTTGACCATTGATTATTGAAGTTCATTCGCATTATTGTTTTCACATGAACTCCAGTTAAACAGTTGTCATGTGCAACTAAGACCGAGAAACGACATTCAAAATCGAAAATGCAGTGTTGAAGAGAGTAGAACAGAGTTACTAGGATACAGAATCTCCCTCAAATCTTCAAAAGCGAAAAGGCACCCGAGGTTGACAAATTTTATGCAGAGCAAGCTCAACCTCCAACAGCAAGAAAACGCCATTAGTTTTAAGAAGAATGGTCTGCAGCCAATACATCCGATAGTCACCTATGGAGCTGAAACATGGAATGTGAGCAAAAGATTGGCCTCCAAATCGAGATCGACACAGTGTGCACAGGGGAGAACAATGCTAAAAATCACGTAAAAGGATCACAAGATAGCGCATTATATTAGAAAAAACACAGTGATCCGATATGTTATTGAAATCATTAGAAAACTCAACGTGTTGCAAGAATGTCAGGCAACTGCTTGACATCAAGATTCGCAACTTGAATGCCCCGATATCATACGCAAAACTGAGGCCGACAAAAAATAAGATTGCCTGACGGACGGGACAAGCTCAAAAAGTATAGGCTCCTCAACGCCTATAATCAAAACTAGACACGTTAAAAGGCTGCTAGTTATTATGAGTTTTTTTTTATTCCCATTGGGTCGCTCCCACCCTCCTCATCTACGGAAGTGCAATGGACGGAGCCGGTTTAGCCACTGACCATCCCAGCATGAAGCATGTTGTACTGGTTTACACGACACCAATAACAGGCGAACCTTGACCCGGCCTACATCATCTATATTTAAACATTATTACTGGTATCAATCAATCTTTCTACCTTTTGGTTTCATCTCCCTCTCAGCCCATCAATTATAATCTGTGTACGCACCCAGAAATAATCAAACCTCGCCACTGACGTAAATTAGGTTATTCACATAGGGGAAGGTGTTTTTTTTGCGTTTGTACATGTATCACACAGGGACTTTCAGAGACCATGTGATGCATACGCAAATTCTCCTTCATCTTATCTTAATCTATCGATCGATGCATTCAACTTTTGTCAATCGTTATCTGATGGGTTTTGTATATAAAGAATAGAAAAAAGGGGTCATAAGAAAGGAACAGAAGAATGTATTTATATATGTATATGTATAAAAAGAGATTGATAGAAAAGCAGGCTAGCAGAAACAGAGAGAGAGAGGCAGAGAGAGACTGCGAGATTATTTTTCTCATTTTACTGATTAATCATTCAGAATTCGATCCGATGACATATAGATAAATGTCATAAAATCGAATGCGGGATGAATAATCGGAAAATAATTAGCCTTAGTAAAACAGTTTACGACGTTAATTGATAACTGAAAAATAGATAGATAGATAGAGAGAGAGAGAGAGAGAGAGAGAGATGTATAGATAGATAGATGGATAAATAGATAGATAGATAGATAGAGAGAGAGGGAGATAGATGGATGGATAGATAGATAGATAGATAGATAGATAGAAAGATAGAGAGATAGATAGAAATAAATAGATAGATAAATAGACAGATAGGTTGATATAGATAGATGGATAGATAGAAAGTTAGAGAGATAGATAGGTAGAATTAGATAGGCAGATAGATAGACAGATAGATTGATATAGATAGATAGATAGATAGATAGAGAGAGAGAGAGAGATAGATGGATAGATAGATAGATAGATAGATAAATAGATAGATAGATAGATAGATAGATAGAAAGATAGATAGATAGATGGTCAATAGGATTTTGCTGAGGTACGTTTGTCATGGTTGATAGTAAGTAGTTTTCCAAGTGTGCAAGTGGATATATGTGGATCCTGGGGTGTTTTTTTGTTACACAAGTTGTGCGTGGGAGAGTGGATGTCTCAGTCGGTGGGGTCGGGTAGAATGGGGGTACGAATCCGTGTGCGCATGCGCAAGAAAAACTCTAAAAGTTTGGATTGAAGCCACATGCAAGACATTTACTTGCCAGGAGTTTGCTTCCATCGTTGAGTCGCTTATGATTGGCTGTAAGTTGAACCCACCGAGTCCCGTGACCAGCAAACACCAAGCATAAGCCAAAAGAAAAGATTTTTTTTAATAGTATATCTTTTATACATCCTCAAGAATCTCATCGTTCTCTAAAATGTTAAAAGTTGAGTGGTATCAGTGTGAAATGATATACTAGCACTTGGGCACAATGCTTATATATATATATATATATATATATATATATATATATATATATATATATATATATATATATATATATATATATAGTATATGTGGTACAAATCAGGCTAGCAGTATAACATAATATAATTATATATCAATAATATAAAGCTACTTCTGAAATGTATTGGATTTATTTCGTAGAGAGCTCGATACATGCAACATTTTACTCATGGAGTTGAGTTGTTTTAGAGTAGAGCGAATCCACATCCTACTATATATATATATATATATATATATATATATATATATATATATATATATATATATATATATATATATATATATATATACTGACATAGATCCCATAAAAACAGAGTTGCTGACTCTAAAAGTCCTTTCGCATTAAATAGACCTCGAAGAACCCAGAAACGCACTGAAAATCTTAACCTTCTTATGGCCATTTTCAATAAGTGCAAATGGCTATTTTTCCTAAAACGGCAAGAAAATAGCTCAACAATGGCTAAAAAGAGTGATAAGTGTTGTTTTTTCGTGCTGTCAAAACAAAAAAATACACTGAATATAGACAGAAAAGCGCTAATTGGCAACACTGCATGAAAATATGACGGGTAATATTTTTTCTCTGTTACATTTACGAACTAACAAATATACAGAATTCGGAACAATATCTAAACTCAAGCAAAAAGCCACCGAGCAAAAGCAAGGACCATTTCAGTTTTAGAGTTGTTGTTTTGTTTTGTTTTTTTGGGGGGGGGGGGTTGTCATTTTGGATTTGTGGCGAAGAATCACTGCAAGGTGGAAAGCCTTCGGTAGAGCAAGCTCAACCTTCAGGAACAAGCAAATACCATTAGTCTTTAAAAAGAAGCGTCTACAACCAATGCATTCTCCCGTTGGTCACTGATGGAGCTGAAATAAACAACCAGACCATAAGACTGACCCTCAAATCTAGAACCATCCAGCGGGTACAACAGAGAATCAGGTTCAACATCATTTTGAGAGATCATAAAACAGCACAGTATATAAGAGGAAAAAAAAACAGGAGTCAGGGATATCATAGAATCCATCAGAAAACTCAAATGGCGATTGCCTGGTTATGTTGCAAGAATGTCAGACGACTGCTGGACATCATGGCTCATAACATATATCATATGAAAAACTGTGACCGGCAAAATATTAGATGGTGTGACAAGCTAGACGAGTTCAGAGAGTACTAGCACCGAACGTCCGTGACAGAGAGATCTGGCGAATCTTGGACATGGTATATGTCCAGCGACTGATGTTAAAATGTTTGTGATGATGATGATGATGATGATGATGATGATGATGATGATGATGATGATGATGATGATGATGATGATGGTGTTGGTGGTGGTGGTGGTGATGGTGATGATGATGATGATGATGAATAATTTAGCTACAATTAAAGGATCAAATACAGGTTTCCCTTGATTAACTCAAGTAATTGATCCTCACTTCTCAATTAAATGCAACAATCAATGATGAAAATAACAACTAGCCCATTATCGATTATAGGCGACTTAAAATACTTGCAGTCATAGACTCAGGATAGGATTAAGGGCACGAAAATGAGATCATAAGTTAATATATCATAACGAATGTGATTTCTTTGAAGCATGAAATTGATTACTGTTGTTAATTCAATTTTATTTACAATTTAAAAAAAGACGACTTAACTTCGAAATAACATCAGTCAAGCTAACTAGAGTCAAGTACTTTTTCTATTTAGTTACTCTATAAAGTAATTGGTATGATACATTTGTAATGAAAAAAAGACAATGACAAATGTAAAATGTAAGTTTATTGGATGTATTAAAGTAGTTTTAGCAACATTTAGTTTTGGAAAAATGCTCCCCCTTCTAAATCAACTTCCGGGTGAATAAGTACAGAGCAAACAGTCTATGAAAGAAACTATTGATCACAGGGTTATCCATGAGTAACCAACTCTCTAACACTAGAGGGAGCCACAATAGCCAAAAACTGAACCACAGGCAAGATTAAACTCCACTGACCAAGCTAAACCACATTAACAAAAAAAAAACACAGATCAAGTACCGTTCGCTCACATTACTGTCACCATTCAACCTACCCCTTCTTTGCCTGGAGAGTTACCCTGACCTACGCTCGTGCCTGCACAGGCTTTTACGATGTAAGGGTCTTTGAACAGTTTTTTTCCGAATTGCTATTGCTATAATGGCAAGCCTTTTTCCCCATGTGACCTTTATCTTTGCAACGTTTAAATCTTTTAATTATGTCAAGTTTAATCTCCAAAATAATTACTTTCCTTTCCTTCTATCAACTGTCAATTTTTGCCTCACTCGGATTCTCACACATGTTTAAAGGGGAAAGTAAATCATCCGTGTGAAGGAAACAATTGCGTTAACAAGCTTTGGGAAAATTGTTTCGTAGAACGAGGTCTGTTTTTATATCTCCCTGTGCGACACAAGAAGCATATGTATATCAGCGACTTATTAAGAGTCTTTAGGTGTGTGACTTTCATGGGAGACCAAAACAGAAACAAATAAAGCACGTTGTGGCATATATTTTCTTTTGTTAATATTGTTACTGATACAATCTTGAAACAGCTTGAATTGAAATTGTGTATATAGAGGGATAGCCACGATAAATCTAACCGGGTTATTCAAAACTCTCGTGAAACAAAATGAACCTGAATACTGGTTTTTAGCTACGGAAAGTTGAGGATGCATTGTACGGTAACAACTATCAAAATGATGAGATCGAATATCAATTTAATAGATATCTTGTTCTTTCTGTCCATCCGTAATTTGTTTGTCAAAGTGATTTACAATTTCGGGTATTATTTTTTCAATTAGGTCATCTGTCTAGCGACCTTTGCTCCTATGTTATCTGCTTACCCATTCTCAATATAATTGGCTGACAATATTCAGGGCTTTAAATACTGACTCCATTCGACCCTATAGCGATAACTCATATGTATGTCTTCGGTCTAAGAGGGTCTAAGTCTGGCAGTCGAGTTGCAATAGTGTTTATTAATTTTTATAAATCAGTTTGAAATGACATGACATGTTAACAGTCGTCAGCTCATAAACTGACAATTATAATTCGATTTAGCTCTGCTTGCTCTTGTGGTCGAGGAGTTCATCGACCTTGAGGGTTGCAACAGCGTGTTGGGCTTCCCTGTGTTGTTGAGGCAACGGATTCGCATGACATGGAGTCTGAGTTCAGGGGCCCGCTTTTTCATTCTCCTATTTTACACCGTCCGCTTTAGAAGTCGAAAAACACATGACAAAAAGGAATCTTGGCAAGACGACGAAGAATTAGCGGAAAAATTGATGATAGTGATAATATTTCTATCTTCCTCTTTTAAGCTCTCTTTAAATGTTGTCTTTCTTTTCCTCCTCTGTCTTCTCGCCTCTTTTCTTACTCTTATTCCTCTTTTCCAATTATTTCTTTTCACTTTCTCCTTCTCTCCTTCGTCTCCATCTTCTTTGTTTCGTAATTCATCATCCCATTCGTTGATTAATTGTCTTTTTACTGATTGGACCTTTTGCTTTCAACTGATAACAGGAAGTCGACCAATCAGCAAAAAGAAACAAAGTTTAAATCTTAAATAAATGGAACAAAAAAAATCTATTTTTTTTTCAAATGACAATCCTTTGAAAAATGAAAAATAAAAAAAAAAGAAGATAATGCTATCGCCGTCTGGCAGAACCCGTTTGTCTTTTTATCTTTTCAAATTGTATTTTTTTTTTTTTTCATTTCTGTTTATGTATCTTTATTTTTCAGTTAATTTATTTCTTTTTGTTTTTCTTACAGTGGAATGACGTGGCGTAAATTTAGGTGTCCAGTGTCTCTAATTTTGATTGGTGGAGAATATCAGTTGAGAGTGATAGATGTTCTTTGGGTTTGGAATTATTCTCCTAAACTTCTTAACTTTTAGAGACATTCTTTGTTTTGTCTCTTCTCTTGCATCATCATACCCCCCTTCTCTCTCATTCCTTTTCTCTCAATCCCCCTCCCCCTCCCCCCCTCTCTCTCTCTCACTCTCTCTCTTAGGGTTCAGATTGATGACAGCAACTATCTTGCCCATGTTTGAGCCGCTAAGCTTTCTCTCCGTACATTGATTACAACCAAGACTGTCATCAAAACTGTCAACATAGGTTTCTTCAGTTTTCAAGTCAGTCTGGCTGGCCATCTATCTATCTATCTATTCCTATTTCTATCTTTCTATCTTTCTCTTTTTATCTAATGGAGCACTCTGGTGGATGAGGAATACATACGATCAATAAATATATCGCTTAAATTCAACTTCACTGACTGTTCAGTTCTGTGGAGTAGAGGGTACCAACTGAAACTAAGGTTTTGATCCTGCCTGTGGTACTGGATGGGATAATGGATAATCCACAACCACACTGAAGAGTTGTGATACAACAAAACAGCTGTCTGTGGATGACACAATAACATATATATATATATATATATATATATATATATATATATATATATATATATATATATATATATATATATACACGGAGCTATGGGACTGAGAATTCGAACATCTACTCCTCATGGTCAAAAAAACAGATTTTTTTAAATTTTTGAAAATTTCTTTCCCTCAAATAAGGTTTTAATGGATGGGGACCAATTTAAAATGTAACTCAATGCTAAAATGGTCACGTACATTGTGTCTGCTTGCTTTTTGTAATTTTGGGGACTTTTTAATGACGACCACCGGACAAAATGCGAGGGAATCAACGCAATCATTGACACCACTTTCTCAAACATTTTTTAACTGATCATCTCAACACCGGAATGCAACTGAATGAATTTGGTCACGGTTGACAGTTTCTGTTGAGTGACTAAGCAGACCTGTATCATGGTTTTTTGGGTACAACCTTCTTCGAGCGAATTATGAGGTGGTATACATTTTCAGCTGCCATTTTTCGATATCAATTTTCTCGGTTGCACTAATTTATTTTCTTCTCATTCACTCGGTTCGGCTATTTTGGTCTTGTTTTCCTGAAAATTTATTGCATCCCTTGGCAAAGAAAATTGAAAATGTTCCTGACATCCGGAACATCACAACCGTTCCTCGACCGTACGGAAACGAAGTGTCATTGACTTCTGATGCCATAATTGTATATATTCAATAAGTGTATCTGATTGTTAACAACATTTTATTTCTCATTCATATATATATATATATATATATATATATGAATATATATGCGTGTGTGTTTGTACATATATATGTGCATATTTATATATATATACAAATATACACATGTATATACATATAGACATATATATACATACATATATTCATATATCCGTATATATATATATATATATATATATATATATATATATATATATATATATATATATATATATATATATATATATAAGTGCGTTTATACACAAATATATGTATATACATTTATATGGACAGACATATATGCATTTATACGTATATATTGTTTATACACAGATATACATATATATATTCATATATATAAGTATACACACACACACACATATATATATAAGTTAGGTGTTAGGGTAAGTATTTTTTTCATGGTCAATTTCCCCTAATTGTATAGCACCTCATATATATGTATATATACACAAACACTGATCTAAGTGTGCGCATGTGTTCTTATGCTTATGTCTGTCAGTGTTGTTTATGTGAATGTGTCAGTATGTGATCTTGTGTGAGTCGAAATTGGGTGTTTGGGTGAGTAATTTTTTTCATTTTCTCTAATTATGCATCACCTTTTGTGTGTGTATATATATATATATATATATATATATATATATATATATACGTTTGCACGAGTGTGTATGTGTGTCTATGTACTTGTATATGCGTGGGCGTAGGGTGTGTGTTCATGCTTTTATGTGTTGTGTGTGTGTGTGTGCGTGTGTTATTTTTTCCCCTCTCCGTTTTTTCCCCGTTTCTTCCATATACCTTCTAGACAGGAGCCAGTCTGCCAAATCGAAAGATTCCATTGATATCAATTCAGTCATTTCCGGTTACTTTTTGAATCAGAAAAATAATATTCAAATGAAAAAAAAAGTCTGATAAATCCGTCGATACAAGAAAAGATTGCAACAACCGAGGCGACAAGGAAAACAAAATGAGTCTGGATGGACAGAACAGGGACTTTGCTTCTAAAACCTGCCCCGCTCATAGATTCGAAAACTGAAAAATTCAGAACATTATTTAAAACATAATTTTATGCTAGATTAGTTTCTCAGATTTTTTTTTTCGTTTTTTGGAAATTCTGATTTTCAGTTATATATATATATATATATATATATATATATATATATATATATATATATATATATATAAATATATATATATATATGCGTGTGTGTGTGTGTGTACAACCACCTGTCAGGAAAATATTGATGCAATAGGCAAACAATCAGAGGTACCTCACTGTTCATGAACAAACACTCTCCCATGAGATTTTTCAATCTATGATAAAACACCATTGAGTGAGTTTTTGCAGTGTGGGGCCGTCTTATTCACAATGCCTGGGCAAGCCCGCTTTCGGCAAAACATCGCACTCTTCAGGCTTCTTAAGAAGAAAGAAAGAGAAATGGATAAAAAAGAAAGAAAGAAAGAAAGAAAGAAAGAAAGAAAAAAAAGGATATCAAAGAGAGGGAATCAAGAAGAGGACCAAGTTTCACATCATTCCTACATGATGCGACTGATAAAATTGATATTTAACATATTTTTGACCAACCGACCGAAAAGTGGCTTATAGAGCTACGCAGAAGCATCAAAAAAATTTCAAAGAAAGAAGACGACAGATTGACGGAAGTGAGAAGAAAAAAAGATACACACAAAGAAAGAAAAAAAAAGCAAAAGCGAGAAAACCAAAGAGAGTAAAAAGAAAAAAAAAAGAATGAAAGAGACCATTCTCAAAAACTCCATCATAGAAAAACGAATGAACCCAGCAGCAAAACACCAAGATAAACAAATGACCCTATAAACAAACCGGCACAAAAACGAAAACAACATTAAAAGATAAACCATTAATGAAGAGCTTGTGCCTAATGTACACACACCTTGACCCAACCCAGACACTGTGTCTATAGAAATAAAATGGCGATTGCTTTCTATTATTATTATTATTATTATTATTATTATTATTATTATTATTATTATTATTATTATTATTATTCCTGTATTAATTTGTTGCTTGTTGCCGATCGTGATGGTCAGTTTTAATAGCTCATTGGTGGCTGGTCAATCAGAACAAGCGGACACTGGCCGTAGCCGAGTACAAACAACGAATGTGTGAGGAGAAAATATTAATTGGAAAGACATTGATTATCGATGAAGGTTAGAAATACGCACTTGATTTTCTGTATTGATCACTTAACGTGTGATTAGCGATTCTTGGCTTAGCATATCAACCCGGCAACCCCCATCCCTACAGCAACGATTCATTGATTGGTGGTGGGGGTGTATGAGATTATTAAACACATGCATCGATATGTGTGTGTGTGTGTGTGTGTGTGTGTGCGTGCGTGTGTGCATGTACGTTTGCGTGCGAGCGAGCGTGTGTATTTAATGCAAACCCCCGACCAGAAGAATGTTGACCACAATTCTGTTAAAACAAAATACTGTACTCAAAAGCAGTCTTGACAATTTAGCACTTTTCATGCTTAATCAAGCACGTTGCTTGTTTTGGCAGCGGGAAAATTCTACATTTAGTGCTATATTTGGCCCATTTGTAACTATTTCCAAGCTATTTTAGCTATCAAGAATTGCCATAAAATGGCTAACCATGTATTTTAGTTCATTCACGGTCTATCCAGCGAGATTTTTTTCTTTCTGTTGACTGTAATGCGTGGAAGTCCGGGAACCCTCACCCTATCCCACCAAATAATCAATTGGCGTTTGTAATAATAATAATAATAATAATAAGAAGAAGAAGAAGAAGAAGAAGAAGAAGAAGAAGAAGATGAAAAAGAAGAAGAAGAAAAAGAAAAAGAAATATGAATATTGTGCATGTATGTGTGTGCATTTGTGTGTTTTCAAGAATGCGTGTGTGTTTGTGTGTGTGTGTGTGTGTGTGTGTGTGTGTGTGTATAGGTGTTTGCGTTTGTTTGGAGACGCATACTTCTAATGTACACCTCCTCCGAACTAAAAATATAGACTGCCATATTTTTAGAACGGAATGCTGGATTTAGTCGCATTTCGATATATTTTTGCAGGGGTAATTCTTTAAAAGATGGCCGATGTTCGCAAGCTTTGAAAGAAAATCACGAGAAAAAAACCATTTGTTGTTATCAATCATTTGTTGGAAAGTGTATCTTTAAGAAAATTATGGAGTGTATGAAAAGGACACCCTAAAGATGATAACCTTTATTCGGAAAGAGTTAAAAAGAAATTAGCTTCGTGGTTTGATTTATGAAGAACAAACACGATAATGAATAATTGCTTGTCGGGGGAAAATGCTATAACTGGCGTTAAAGTGTTAACACTAAAATTGATAGCCTTGATATAAATAACACGACTGTGCCAATCCATTTCCGAGAAATTTTTTTAAAGTCAGTTTTGATTGAAAGGTTAACACCCCGTACTGAAAACTGAATTCTGAGGTCTTGTTTCCAAGGCTTCGCAGACAAGAAGAGTAGATATCATCCATTCATGTATAACGAGATGTCATTCTGATGTGAACCAGTTAAAACGCAGTTAACGTTGAATCAGCCAATCAGACGTTATAAATGTAATACGTCAAGTCAAGATTAGCCTTATTTACATGTCCACTGACGAAGGCCTTTCACCATAAACCTGCAAAAAATCATAACACTAAAGACACGGAGAAATTATTTCTTAACATTGGTCTAGCACTGCTTCCGATTTTCGAAACAATCTGCAAAGCTTTTTTTATATATTATCAACTATTCCCCCTCCATGTTTTCTTTAATCTCGTCCACGGTCTGAAATTTCTTACCTTTCAACGGTAAAACATCAGAAGTCGTGATAGGGTTGGGTGCATATGTGGACTGGGAGAGGTGTGATAGATATAGGTGATGGGATATTTTGCCAAAGAAACATAGACAAGATGCAGAGGCTGAGCAATTTAAGTCATCATGAAAGCGACAGCCATGGAATCCACAGGCTGACTCAATGGCATCACAATACCGACTGAGTAACCCTATGAGAGATTTTGTTAACGTATATGCAATAAGACTCCTTTTGATTGATTACCAAGGGGCACTAAGGTCGTGCAAAACTTTAATATATAGAAGTCTAGTTTGTCATTCAATACAAACCTTCATATGGCCAAAGTCTTTTAACAGCATGCCGCTCTGGGGCACTTTTCTCGCCTTTTGTTGAATCACTGAAAAGTATTTCAACCCTCTAGCTCTATTGATGCAGCGTGTACGCATGATACATACATAAATGCATACATAAATAGCCTACCAACTAAACCAACTTCAAAATGAAGAAACCTATTTTTAAAGTTTTGGTGATGATTTTGGTTAACGGTTTCTCATAAATTCGTGGCATCATTATTCAGCCATCGAATCATCTCACCGACTTCCGATGGCCTTTCAGGTAAATTGTGTAATCCATCAAATTAGGACGATGCAAATGTTTCCAAAATAGATTTATTAAACGCTTATCCATACAAATTTACAGCATCTTGAGATATTCAAAATGGCTGAACAATTTCCGGACACATCTACTACTTAGTGTAATTCCTGAGTGAATTATTAGTCTCTTGAGAGAGGTGTTGAATCTTCAACTTCTTTTTTCCGTCCTTTTCTAATTTCCACAATATTTTAGCCGGTCCATGCTACGGCCTTCTCCAGTTATGTATTACATATTGAGACCACTGTGGCAAATATGAGTTGGTCTGATCAGTATATTCGTCACCATTAATCCATTTGGCTGTTGAATTTTCTGTTTCACAGTATTAGTTGATCCTAACCGGAAAAGAGACCCCTCTATAAATACAGATTGTGTACTCGATGAAGGTTGTAGAATGGATAGTCCGATACAGTTTAGTATCAACGAAGAAAACAAAATATTCATAACTATTCTTGAAATTTATACATCATGGAATGAGGATTTTCATACAAACAAGAAAAAGCAGGTATTATTGCTGACGTGAACACAAACAGCGTCCGTTACATTTTTTAAAACAATCCGGAAAGTCCTCTTCTGAGATCACCGTCTCCTGCCACGTCATGTACTCTTAAGTCTCGTCGAAGGTCTGAAGAAAATCTTGTAGTCTTTCTCCGAGTCGATTAATTCTTGTACTTGTAAAATTTTGCGATTTATAAATATTCCACGAGTATTATTTTGAAGAAAAAAAAATCACAAACGACTATTTTGGGGGTATTCTCGAAGTTGGGGGGGGGCCATTTTTGGACTTTTTAAAACCAAATTAATATTGTGACGTCATTATCAGCCCGTATTCTTTTAATGGTGTCACATCATTTTATGACGTCTTCTTTCCCTCTAATTTCCGTAAACATAACTTCGACCGACCGTCCGACCAAAAAGTGTCTAAACGAAATCTATGTACACTAAAAGAAGGTGCGGGGATTTCAAAATTCAAGGACTAAGTATGCTTTGCAGGATCTTGAAATTTGACGAAAAAAAAATAGTTGGATGTACGATTTGTGAATTCCCAGAAGAATGGTTGGTATATGATTTTATTTGAATGAGCTTTGACACGGAAAATGGCTTCTCATTGGTAAATAAGTCGACTGGTCATTTTACTGTATGACAATGCACTTTCCTCGCGTTGGGAATTCGACGCAGCAAAAGATCATATGTTTGGAATGGTAGGTTCCTCCATATGCAACATATTCTCTGCTTGTTTTTTTTCACTTTATCCCTAAAGGTTCTCATTTAATTTCAATTGAATTTCATGGAAAGCTGTGCAAAGAAAGAAGTGACTAAATTTTGGGGCGGATCTATGAATGAACTTATGAAAAGAGATATTTTTTCATTCCATTTTTTTCATTCACTTATGCATTCGCTCACGACTGACTTCTCGATAATTCCAAAGGTTTTGTATAAATTTCAATAAATTTCCGTGGAGAGGTGGACCATGGGCTAAAGAAGAAGAGCATTTTGTGGGGATCCAAGACTTTTTCCGGTTGTATGACGTTGGCAGTGTTCTGAGCTCCCAGGGTGCTTTTTAGTGTTTTCATGCAACACTTTTTTTGTCATCAGCGGCTACAACATGGAAAGTTTATAAGATAAATTTTTTACCGAAACTTGGTGTGAAGTCACAAAAATCAAGAAAAATACTTTGATGACTGAATAATGATGCTATGAATTTATATGAATAGAAAATTTAGTCAAAACAAATGCTGGAAATAACATCAAGCTCACGGAACTTTGATACCTGAATAACAAAGCTATAACTTTATATGAATAAAATATTTTCTTTAAAAACTTTGCAAACTTCTGTATAAGCCTTAATATATTATTTGATAAATATCTACGGATGTCTATCCACACTCATCGAGAAAAAGATATTAGTCGGAATAATTCATGGACAAGTTGAATTATTCATTTAACACTAAGACGCAGGAGTGAATATTTAGATCTTTTCTGGCTGAACTAATTTACCTATGCCGTCAAAAATAAAGATAGTATTTAAATGAATATGCAATTTCACTTTGTGAGATAAAGGAATATTTTTCTCCTGCTTATTTTCAATCTGAATGAACCAGGATTTCTTACGCATTTGCTATACAAATAGATAAATGAATAGATAAATAAATGAATAAATAAGGAAGATTACCCCATCATTGGAATTTAATAGTTATTCTCCTTGAAAAATGTTTCACACAGAAAATATAAACGAACACGTGGTGTATCATATGAATAGATATCTACAGATGTGAATCTCAACTCCTAGCGATGAAGATACCAGTCAGAATGATGAATCAACAATTTGAATGATCTATTTATGACCGAAGTGTCTGAAGTGAACATCAACACTTAAATGACACAAACTGAATGAAAACGAAAAAAAAGTCGCTTGTAACGATGATCACCGATTTGGTGAATTCAGATGGTTGTTGGTATTGATTCAGCTAATTACAAAACAAGGCTAAAATTAAGTATGCGGTGGTAGATGCGTTGGCCGGTTGATATCAACAAGCTCAGATAGGAATGAACAGACCCATACTGATAGATGAATAGATAAATAGATAGATGTGATACAAACAATGTCAGAGAAGCAATGGAGAGAAAGAATTACATCTTGTCGAGAGTAAGAGCAGCTTTCGGGTAGCTGTCTTTACCGGAGAACCGGAAGTTGTGAATGATCTAGTGACCATTGTTGCGTGACAGCAGGAGAAGCCGGGTGTGATGTCTTTGACGATGCCAACCGAATTTTTGACTCCTCAATCCCCGAAGAACTTCAATCCACTCTCCATTTTATTCCGTTTTCCAATTTCCTGCCAATAAAGCAGACACTCTTTTATTCTGCAAGGCCTGAACTCAGAGTAGCCTTCCACCCTGATGGCTATTCCATCCGTGGCTCGACTTTTCATTGAACGGCGTTTCACCAAAGATGCAAAACAGGTCTGGTTAGTTACTCAATGGAAGCTGTCACGTAAACAAACATCTTTTGGTAACATGCTGTGCTGAGGGTGATCAGTTGAATATTTTTTTTAAAAAAGGTGATCAATGAATTAGTTACTCCTCTCGCCTTTTACTAGGCAGCGATAAAAAGTAATTTGTGAGAGACTGGATTTTCAAAAAAGAAAAAGAAAACTTTACTTACATTTTGTTAGGCGTTGATCACTAAATAAAATCTGAATTTTCAAAAAACGAGCATGAACACTGGAAACCAAAGGACAAATTTAGCATAAACTCTAACAAACCCCGCAATAAAAACTTACCTCTTTTTTCAGGTTATTCTAGACATATTGCAGCGTAAATGTTCAAATTCTCAACCCTATAGTTTCATGGTGTACGTGTAATACATAGATAGCCAGACAGGCAGACCCACTGAAAAACTTGATGTCAATGTTGACAGTATTAATTGATAGTTTCTAATACACATACACACGTGTGTAAATGGTATGTGTGAGCATAAATGTTTGGTTTTGTGTGTATATGACATGTGTACTCGATTGCATGTTGGTGCATATGCGACCTTTGTTTGTACAGTCGGATATTTATATATGGTATGCGTGTATATTGTACGTGTGTATGTGACATGTAGTTTATGTATGCTTATGTGTATGTGCTTATGTGTATGTTTATGCTGCATGTGTGTACTTGGCATGTTTATGCATGTGTGCATATTGTAAGTGTTTGTATGTATCATGTGTAGGTATATGTGTGTTTATACACATGTGGCCTGTGTGTACACGTTTGGATGTTAGTATGTGGTATGTATATATATTTGTATATAGTATGTGTGTAGGTGGTGTGTAGGTGGCATATGTGTATGCAGTATATTTACACGTGTATATTGGTCTGTATGCGTGTGCGTTCGTTGTGTGTACGCATAAGTGTGTACTTTGCATTTTCGATTAAGGTCGTTTGATAAAAAGTCACGGTACCATTTCATCAGATCGATAACCCATTATTCATTCCTAGGCTCGAAGAATCGGTAACTGCTTTTGGTGACAGAATTCCTCCGTCCAAGAAGTGGACGCGAGATTCCTTGATCAGCGAATAAGTCAGGAATGGGAAATAAAAGTGAAAATGGTAGGCAAGGAAATTGTACTTTTCAATGGTTTCTTTTGTGTCCAATCACAAGAGGGGGTGAAGCAAGACACACCGTTCTCAATAAAGCGTGGTTTATACCGTTTTAGGTCAGAGTTTAATGCAATGGTTCTCAAACTGTGCCGCGACTCAAGAGTGCTCTGCAACTCTCTCCTGTGTCGTTTAATTGTTTTTTCTTCTAAATACGCGAACATGTTTCCGAACCTTGGATGTGTACCGTAAGGGTATTATCCTGCTCCCGCCACAGAGTTGCTGATCTAGTGGTTTTATTGCTAAATCATGTGAGATCTTAACCTTTTTAGTGACAGATGAAAGGAGAAATCTCGGCAATATTATTTTCAATGGTTTCTTCGTGTCCATTTAGAAGAGCAAGATTCTGAACCAGGGCACGTCATCATTAATAGAGCGTGGTTTTACCGTTTCGAGGCCAGAGCTCAAAGAATATAGACGAAAGAATTATTTACTTTTCCATCATTCCAATCACAATCGATCCTAGATTATGCATTAATTGTACTGTAGGCCCAATGATTGCAATGGTATGAAACTGATTAGTGGTTACAAAGTTGTAGATATCTATTCACCTATTAATGCACTTTTATTATAGATAAAGCCCATTTATATATATATATATATATATATATATATATATATATATATATATATATATATATATATATATATATATATATATATTATGAGTAAATGGTTCATTACAGAATATGCATGCCCTCTCATTTAAAAGAAGTTTTTCAAATGAACTTTTTTTGAGTGAAACAGAATATACAATCAATTACGAACCATTGAAATATTTTTCCAACATTTTGTAACTGCTCTACTGATCGTATTGAACACTTTTTTCTAAACAAATTCCAAATTAATACATGAATACATATACATACTTGTTGCATATTTATTATTGTTCTCTTATATATATATATATATATATATATATATATATATATATATATATATATATATATATATATATATACGCACTTTGACTCCAGATACCGGGCGATTATCGCTTGAAAAAGTGACAACAATCTCCTCATATCCCATATTATCATTTTCTGTAACAGCTTCCGGTTTGTACTGATATCATTCGTTGTTTCAGCAATTCCTCCTGTATGGATGTCCTCACTCTGTCGTGTCAGTTAAAAACCGTCAAACGAAACTCTCAATGGAGATTACTGCAGCTCTCATCATTGCCCAACGAAAGGTGGGAGGAGAAACTTGTTCATTGATCACCCTTTTTTTCCAATTTTCAATTGATCATCCCGAACACTGCATGCTTCCGTAAGTCGCTGGTTATGTCACGATTTTTATTCATGACTAGTCAGACATGTTTGTTCAGTTTTTTTATTTTCTTTCAGTTTCATCCTGTTGTCTATCAGAACAACAACATTTATCAGAATAGCTGACACGTTCTTTTATCTTCGTTCACACAATCATCAGGTCTTTATTATTATGATTGATATTTGTAGTAGTAATAGTACCATTATTATTATGACTATTTCTATTATAGATATCATTACTACTACTACTACTACTACTACTACTATTATTATTATTATTATTATTATTATTATTATCAATATTATTATTAATCATCACCATGAGTATTATTTATTATTATCATCAATGTTGTTGCCATTATTATTAATATTATTATTATCATCATTATTATTATCATTAGTATTTTTTGTTGTTATCATCATCATTATCATCGAATTTATCATTTTATCGTTATCATCATCATTATCATTTTTGATATCCATTGCTGTTATTATTATCATTATTAATATTTTTGTTGTTGCTATTATTATTATTATTATTATTATTATTATTATTATCATTATTATTATTATTATTATTATTATTATTATTATTATTATTATTATTATTATTATTATTATTATTATTATTATTTCCTTGATTTTCTGCTTGCTACAATCATTTATCTAGTCTCTCACCTGAGACCTTTGGTGAAAGAAGTTTTTTTTTTTTTTCTCAGGAAGTTATTGAGTTTGTTTTTGTTTTTGTTTTTTCTTTTTTTCACTTTTCTTCTCTAAAATCTTTACCCCCCCCTTCTTCCCATCTCTTCATTTTTTTCTTTCTTTTTAACCTAGATCATTCGTTTGCCTTCTATCTGTTTGGTTCAGACACGCTTATATAATCAAAAAATCATTATGATAAAATATAATAATACTTATCATTATCATTTTACTTTTTCCTTTTGATGTTTAGTAGTATTTGTTGCTTCAGCTTGAAACAATATGTTGGACCTGATAGGCACAGGTATATTTTCTTTTTACCCCCATCATCATCATATATACAAAAGAGGTGTCAACACAAAGAGCTACATTAGAAACAGTACATAGTTATATAACAGGAAATATTTACATTGAATGTGCTTTGTGAGGGATATGGGTCGTACCTGTGAGGACAATTTTCTTTTTCTTATAGATTCTTGGGTTTCCTGGTATCCTACCTAGATATTTGTTGGTACCCTATTTTACAACCCCGAGTGCTCTTAAATCAATCGATATT
>OY735229.1:43230083-43290083 GCA_963457665.1 Thysanoteuthis rhombus
AAAACTGAAGGAAACGATATTACTGTAGTCTATGTCGAAGATGACGATTTTGGTTGACGGTTTCTAACAAGTAGTCTGGGAAAAAAAAATCTCACAGTCAATAATCGAACAACAGTAGCATCAAAATTTGAAGTGTAAAAAACCCGTCAAAGGATAAATATGATCAGATTAAATTCTATTTATGACATCACTGACGTTTTCCATTGAAAACATATTTCATAAACAAGAAAAACATCTAGAAACATCTATATTCTATATATTGTACTTATTACTGATAAAGCAGTCAAAATAAAGCAAAAAATCAAACAAGCTTTTGTTTCCTGAAAATCAAAACAAAACATTTTTGGAAGTGGAATGGTGATATCAATTTTCAAGTTTGTAGACAAAAGGCTATGGCCAGGAGCACATAGAAAAAGATGGAAAAGATAGGTCCCTTTGCCATCTTTTATGACTATGGTTGTTCAATAGATAAGGGAAAAGAGAGAGAGAGAGAGAGAAAAGAAAAAATGAAGGAAGTGAGCATATAGTTTTTAAAGGCGTAGGAAAATATCAAGGCGCCAAATCACACTCTTTTTCCCATTCGGTAATCACTGGTTCTCCATCAGAAACTGCAGGTCACCGCCCTTTTACCAATCAGTTCAGATTTAATCGTCTACAATTAACTTTATCGGATTATTTGAAATTTGATGGCAAAACAATCCAGGGCGCCATCTTACAAATGAAAAAAGAAAATGGCTGAACAAACGCCCGAATCAAGACTATGTTTGAACTAAACGCAATGCCTTTGAGTTTACGAAACTTTAGGAAGCACCATGACTGGGCTATACAGAGCGCATGCGCAATTCTATAATCGGTAATTTCTTTTGAATCTTTTTAGAGTTTGTTTTTTTTGTTTTTTTTTTGTTTATATTTTATTATTTTTACTCCATCCTAGTGGATAAAATTGGCATTTATTAGTGCAGGAGAGAATGAAAGCGTTAAGTGATTGTAATTTTCTTTTTCAGTCCTTTCTTTTGTTCTCTCTCACTCTCTCTCTCTCTCTCTCTCTCTCTCTCTCTATATATATATATATATATATATATATATATATATATATATATTGTTTATTTCTAGAATCACAAGAATATATATGCATATATATATATATATATATATATATATATATATATATATATATATGAATGGGGACTTACTATATGAACACGTTTATGTTTTTTGCCCTGTCTGGGCCTCTTTGAAGAATATAAAATTTTTATATGAGCAGAAAGTAAGTTTCTCTTGGACATGATAGCTCCATTGCAAATAGAACCCTTTTGAAAACAATTTTCCCAGAAAAGTTCGTTTCAAAATCTTCCCCCTCCCCAAACCCTCGAATTCATTAAAAAGGCATGTCAATTTTGGTTGGGCTGCACCCATATACTTTCCATAGCCTAACTGACAAACACACAAACACTCAGATACCTCTCAAAATGTATAGATTAGATGTTGAGGTAATATATATATATATATATATATATATATATATATATATATATATATATATATATATATATATATATATATATATATATATATATATATACATACATACATACTTCCCAACGTCGAATTTTAAAAGTTTTTTTTTTAATGGAAAAAAATGATATCCACAATTTTTCCCTGATCTTTACAATAGCCGGATGTACGGTTGCAATCGCATGACAATCTCTTCAATAGGAAGAAATACCGAATAAATGAACTGGAGATAGAGAGACAGAGACAGAGAGACAGAGATAGAGAGAGACCAAATGAGCAATGTGTGGGGAGAGATCACGCACTGGTAATAACAATAGGAGAAAAATTAGAATGAGCAAGATGACGTCAGAGATTTCACAGTGTATTGCATCAACAGCTGTGACGTCAAACGTACGTCAGTAAAAACAATTTTGTAGACATATTTTCCTCTCCTAAAAAAACCGACCAATCGAACTCTGAGGCGAACAGTCGTTTCATTCAAGTTGACAAAATAATTAGATTTAGTGCTACGGCTTAATGGCTGAATAAAGAACAGAGAAAAAAGTCTTTGAAGAAGCAATTTTGGTTGATAGTTTATCGGTCAAGATTCCCCTATAAACAAATGTATGAAAGGAAAATGTGTACGAGTGACTGATTTTGCTTTTGTAGTATTTATGCCATCATGTAAAAAAAAAACGATGTAAAAAAATATTTATCGCCCATTGCATTTTTCTCTGCCATACGGTAATGTGCCAATGGCATCACAAAATATGTAAGTTTCTAATATTTATCAACATATATATATATATATATATATATATATATATATATATATATATATATATATATATATATATATATATATATATATATAGACAAAGAGATATAGAGATGTAAGGATATATATACATATATATATGTGTGTAAATATGTATATATATATATATATATATAGAGAGAGAGAGAGAGAGAGATAGAGAGAGAGAAAGAGAATGATAGATGTATAGATTGAGATAGAGACAGGCAGATAGATAGATGGATAAATAGATAGATAAACAGATATATAAATAGATTCTACGGGTTCTATAATTTGGGTGAATTCACGCCTGCTCTGAATGCATGATTAAGAAGATTGGGATCCGCCAATGTTTTTAACAAATAAAAGGGTCCAACTGAAAAGCTCAAATTTAAAAACGTTTTGCCCATCCCAAAAAAATGGATCCAATATGAATTGTTTTTTTCCATTGTCAGACAAGTTCATCTTACAGTAAACAAATGAATGATAGGTCTGGTTAATCACTCTAGAGAGACCGTCATGTTACCAACGTTTTTTTAGGGACATGCTGTGCTGGGGATGATCGATTAAAAACAGGATGTTCAATGAATAAATAATGAATATAAGTTAAAACAAAACGACGAATAATCATAATGACGTATCACAAAAGTTGGGACAATTCTTCGAATACTGACAATGACACATCTTAAAAATTAAGATGGCACCTCAAATAATGATAATGACTTATCTCAAAAGTTAAGACAACACTTCAAATAATCATAATGACGTATCTCAAAAGTTAAGACAACTCTACGAATACTGACAATGACACATCTCAAAAATTAAGACGACACCTCAAATAATGATACTGACTCATCTCAAAAGTTAAGACACCTCAAATAATGATAATGATGCATCACAAAAGTTAAGACAATACCTCAAATAATCATAATGACGCATCTCAAAAGTTAAGACAACTCTTCGAATACTGACAATGACACATCTTAAAAATTAAGATAGCACCTCAAATAATGATAATGACGCATCTCAAAAGTTAAGACAACACCTCAGATAATCATAATGACGCATCTCAAAAGTTAAGACAACTCTACGAATACTGACAATGACACATCTCAAAAATTAAGACAGCACCTCAAATAATGATACTGACTCATCTCAAAAGTTAAAACAACTCTACGAATACTAATAAAAACGTCTCCCAAAAGTTAAGCAAACACTACCAATAATAATAATGACCCATCTCAAAAGTTAAGACAACTCCATCAATAATGATATTGACGCATCTCAAAAGTTACGACAACAAAAAGAATAATCATAATGATGCATCTCAGAAGTTAAGACAACACCATGCTTACTAATAATGACGTATTTCAATAGCTAAGACAATATTACGAATAATGACAATGACTCATTTCTGACGTTCTGACAACGATGATGCCCGTAAATAGTAAATCTCTTAGCTTTCGCTCACCGAACAGCAACAACCATCAGTTCTTGCAAAAATGATTAGAATATTGTAAAACTGCTAAAAATACCAAACGAAGGAATAATCTCTGTCCGGAATCTTTGTGGTACTGTCTGGCTTGTCAATCTCGAAAAGTTTTCTTTAGAATCCAACAATAACGCGATTTTGTGAAGTGATAAAGTTAGAACTTTTTTTTTTCTTCTCCTGAGATATTTCGAGGGGAAAACATCTCCCATCATATTTTGTTGCTGTCAAAAAAAAAAAAAAAAAAAAAAAAAAAAGGATAAAAAATAAGCCTGGCTGCTGCAGGGTCAAACTACACTACTAATTTCTTCCCGACTTCGGGTGGTTACAGCAGCTTAGGAATTGTATGTAGATTTTCGTAGGTATGAAGTACTTGGTCACTTGGTCGTAATCCCAAATCACGGTAAGGAAATGTCAATTTTATAAATTGGTTTGGTTTAACGTGACAGAACAGACAAGCAGGGAAGCGTCTATTTCCCTAAATTGGGTGGGGATTGTTCTTGTCCTTGTTTTTGTGGTGAGGAAAACGAAGCCAACTACATCCATCAACTTGGGCTAGATTTGGACAAAAAACAAACTATTGCTTTCTCCCTCCAATAAATAGTAATGTTTATCGAGAATTTCAATCTATCATCTATACTCAGGGTTCCAAAAGGGGAGCTGGAGGGATATATAGGGGATGCCTAAAAGGGCTTGATGAATATAAATTATTTCTGAACTAAAGTTGTCGCTGCAGGGGGAGGCAATGTGCAATTATCGATAGTACGTCTTCCGTGCACGCTTTCCACGGAAAAAAAATTACGAAGAAGTTGATTTTGAGGTTCTCCCCGCCTTAAAAGCATTTATTGCCGATGATAGGACTGGAGAGGGAGGTACCACGGCTGGGAGAAATGTGATACGAAAGCATTTGCAGACCAAGGACACTAAGTACGGGTGGTTTGTGTCACCATTTACGGTCAGCACTCAGTCAGTTTCCGATTACGTGCAAGAATACTTCATTGATTTTTTAGATTAAAAAAAAACAACTTGGTTCTTGAGCCAGTGTTTGAATCTTCGAAGCATTTGGACTTTTGGCTAAAGATGGTCAGCGATTCCAAGTTTCAATCCCCCGCGTTGCAATTTGTGAAGACTCTATTTAGATTTCCGACCACATATGTGTGAGAAGCTGGATTTTCAGCTTTAACGCTAATAGAAACGAAGCGGAGAAATAATCTTAATGCACAATGGGACATGACACTAGCATTTGGACAGTCGGTTGTGACAGAAAAAAAACTCTTTGAAAATAAACACAAATAAGCACTATCTTCTGTGCTGCTTTTGAGACGTTGAATTTATTGAAATAAACGTCTTGTTAGAATATGGTTCCTAGATATCTAGGTTTGTGGTATGGGGCCTAAGTTTTCTCCCAAGTTGAGAAGGATAGTGGGCAAAACGTCTGAAAACAAGGCTTTTATCCTATTCACTTATTGTTCTAGAAACTACAAACTGTATTGAAGTATCGGAATGTATGATAATTAGTTAGAAATAAACGCAGAAAATGATTCGTCTAGAACAATAGTCCCCAGAGCCAGGGCCTCATCCCTTTCCTTACGATCCCAGGTTTCTTTGATTCTTCCCCCATTTTGAATTGTCAGGCAGTAAATTTCTTTTTCACCATTATACTTTCTATTAGGCGTTTCTCCCCTGATTAAACCCCCCGCCACCGGGACAAGAATCAATCTTAGATGTTTCTGCTTTGCAGTTGCTAAGAGGAACTTATTAAGGAGCTCCCATGACAAAATGTGTTATACTTCAGAGTTTGAAAATTACTTCATAATTGCAATCTTTCGGGAAAATGATTAATTGCATACAGGTCTGGTTAGTCATTCACTTGAAACTGACACGTGTTGGAGGTGATCAATTAAGAAGAACGGAAAGAAGGGTATGATCAATGAAAAAATTACTTCTCTCGTCTTTGGTTGGATAACTGAAAATTTCTTTTAAAAAGCGTGATTGCTCTCAGACACAAATTAAAGAACCAATTTAGCACAAAATTACAATTAGTTAATTAACGTCCTCTAAAAACCTACTGTGGGTTCTTCAAAAGAAAAACAACGCTTTTTTCTAGACATAATTAGGGATAAATGTTTAAATTTTCAGTCCTCTAGCTCCTTCCATCTCAGAGAGAAGTTCCCAGGAGTCATAATCACATTCCTCCCCTTGCAATCCCATGTATCCTGAATCCCTGCTTCATTTTTAATTGTCTTTAAATAATTCAATCTCAACATAATACTCCCACCCACAGCCACCCGCAGAAATTCGCGAGTTCACCCGATTCACCCAGCCAGCCAAACGAACTCAGAAACTGAGGAAACATATATTAATGTTGGATGTGTTGATGTCGATAGTTTTGGCTGAAGGTTTACGTTCCGAATGCACGGAGAAATTGGTTGTTTTTTTTTCAATTAGTATGCCCAAAGAAACGTCCCAAGACCAAGGAGAATCCATCACTGTACAATTTCCAAAACGCTTTGAATATCTTCCTTGCATGTTTAAAATTTTGTCGGCGCCTCATTTGGAATTATTTTGGAAAACAGGTTTCGTTAATCACTCAATAAGAACCGTCACGTGATCAACGTATTTTAGCAACATGCTATGTCGGGGGTGATCAATAAGAAAATTCAAAAGAAAAGGGGGATGAAAGAATAAGGTACTTCTCTCGCATTTCGTTGGGTAGTGATCTCTATGAATAGGTCTGAACTGAAAAAAAAACAAGCTGGAAAAATGCGGGACGAATTTACCATAAAATTTTATTGGAAATTGAAGCCCGAAACTAAAAATTGGGGGGGGGGCTGATTTTAAAAAAAACTTTTTTAATGTCTGTCGTTGGACATAGACCTACCCAGGATTTGCCACACTTCTCTATTGTGGGCGTCACGGAGACAGTACTTTGTGTATTTGTCTTGCTCGTCTCTCCATCTAATACTATGCCGGCCTCGGTTCCGCATGTGATCTCTGGGGATCCATGTTGTGAGTTGTGATGCCCATCGGTTCTGGCAATATGGCCAGCCTATTGCCATTTGAGTTTTTTAATGGATTGTACGATGCATCGGATACCTGTTTTATCCCAGATGCAGTGTGCTGTTTTGTGGTCTTTCTCTATGAAGTTGTGCACGTTGCATGGTTCCCAATTTGTAGGTCTGTCTCTTGGTTAAGTTCCATGTTTCAGCTCTATTGGTGACTTTCAGGAGGATGCATTGGTTGTATACTCTCCTTTTTAGGATTAATGCGATCTTCTTGTTTTTCTAAGATTGAGCTTGCTCTGCCAAAGGCTTGCCATTGGTGATTCTTCGCTTGATTTCTTCTTCTTTGGAGGGTCTCTTTGAGATTCATTGTCTTAAGTAGATGTAGTGGTCTACTTTCTCCAGTTCTGTGTCCTCGCTTTCAATCTTGTTGCACATGATCTTTGTCTTGCTGAAGTTCATGCGTAGGCCGACTTTCTTCATTTAGTTCATCTACTATCAGTTGGAGGTCATGTAGGTTCTCTGTAAAAGTACCATGTCGTCTGTAAATCTGAGGTTCCTCAGATACTCGCCATCTTTTTTTATTCCTGTATTCTCCCAGTCTTGTCTTCAGAAAATCATCTTGAGGCAGGATGTGAAGTGTTTGGATGAGCTGATATCACCTTGTCTTACCCCTAGTAGAGTGATATCCTTCATGACTTTGAGGATTTCCACCGAGTCGAAGGCTTTTTGAAGTCGATTAATGGTACAGCGAGCGGTAACTTATATTCTGCTATTTTTCTTTCAAGTGGTCCACGGTTGAGTAGCTTCTTCTAGAGCCAGCTTGCTCTCATGGTCAGTTTTCATCTGGTGTTTTCGCGATTCACTTGGTGATGATTTTTGTGAAAAGTTTGCAAATGCAGTTGAGTAGGCTTTTGGTCCGTAGTTGTTGAGAACTTTTCGGTTTCCTCTTTTATATGAAAGCATTATGATTGTGGTGTTCTAATCGTCTGCAACTGTACTTTGTTTCCGGCTCAGGTTGGAAAAAAGATGGCCAGTTTCCTCGTGATGATCTTACCCGCTTTTCTGAGTGGGTTGATGGTGATTTTGTCTTGTCCAGGGGCCTTCCTTTCTTTGTCTGTTTAATGGCTTGTTCCACCTCCCGCAGGGTTATTTCTGAGAAGTCCCCAAGTTGATTCTTGTGTCTTGCGTATCATGTTCATTATTTTGTAGTCCTTGTTTGGATGAATAGAGTTTTGGGTAAAATTCTTTAGCACATTCGACAATCCTGTCTCCGTCTGTGGTTATGTCTCCATTTTCCTCGAGTATGCTGCTTATTTGCTTCTGCTCTGAATTGAGGCCTTCGTTTATAGCTTTGAAGCCCCAACCTTTTTCGAGAGTCGATTCGATGACTGCTGTCGTGTGTCTTCTTCTGTTTTCCCTTTGTTTCTTCCTGATTTTTTAATTTAGTTCGGTTTATTCAATTTTTCTCTTGTTGTTGTCGGTGGCTTGAGGCTTCTTCATTTTTCCATGAGATTCCTGGTTTCACCCGAGATTTTACCTGTGGTTTGTGTGCTCGTTGGTTTAAATATAGTGGTGACTTCTATTATAGATGCCGTCATTTTGTTGTTTAGTTCGTTGATGTTGGTGTCGTCTTGTTCAGTAAGAATTCTAAATCTGTTTCTCAGTTCAAGCTTGAAGGATCGAGTGTGTTCATTTGGTATATTTAGTGGTTGCAGCTTGGCGTGGAACATTTTTCAACGTTCTCTGTCGGTATTGACTATGGTCAGAAGTGTTCACGTGATTCATACAGAGCCAGCTTACCAACCAGCCAGACTAACTTGAAAACTGAAGAAACTGAAGAAACCTATGTCGGCAGTGTTAGTTGACGGTTTCTACTCTGCGTAATTTGGGGGGGGGTGGATTAAATGTAGCATGATGCTTTATAACTTCATCCCAGGAACATAGAATTAAACATAAGTCACTTCAATCAGGCAAAACTGTTGCATATTTTCCAGAAAAGTTGAATCGGAGATAATATTTTAATCAGATATGATTTTTGCTCGAAGATAATTCATAACTATTCTGGTTAGTCAGTCAATAGAGACCGTTATGCGACCAACCTTTTCTGGACGCATGCCGTGTTGGGGTGACAAATTAAAAAAATTGGGGAAAAAGGGAGAATTCAACGAAACAGTAACTTCTCTCATCTTTTTTGGATCACTAAACTCGAAAAGAAAAAAATAAGCATAAACGTGACCCGGCAACAACTGAGGAATCAATTTAGCGTGAATTTATATTGTAAATTGAATCATCAACTAAAACCTTTTGGCGTACAGGATCTTTTTTAAAAATGTTTTCCTGTACATAACAAGGAACAAATCTTTTTCTGATTCATACATATATATTTACATTCGTACATACATTGTCAGACGGCCAGTCAGCTAGATCAACTTGAATAATCAAGAAACTTATGTTCAAATTGGTGACAGTTTTTATTAAACGTTTCTTAATATACTCGAATATTCCTTTAGATTAATCATTTTCATTCTAAGCGATGACAGTTTTCATATACCTAACAGTAAATAAATATAACTTACTGTAAATTAATTTTTTCTGTACTGAAAGACAGCACATCGTCTTAATAAACAATGTACATTTTTCTTCTGTTTAATTCTCTGAAGAATATTATAAAAGCAAGAAACAATCAATTATGGATGTTTTAAATCTATATTAATTCAAGCAATACGTATTGTATTGTGCGTGTGATGGTATGTAGGATGAAATTCTCGGTCATGTCTTTTTGCGTTTCAAGGCCAATGAAAAACGCGTATGAAAACGGGTTTCAATTTAGATTTGAGTATTAGGTGGCTACACTTGGAATGTCTCTCTGCATGTGCAACGAATCTCTATAAGACAATTTTTGGTCAGTTGGTCTGTACGTTGGTCACAGTTATGTTAAACAACTTAAAGGACGGAAAAAAGATGTATGATGTCATTAGAAGATATGATATTATTAAAAGGTGTTAAAGTCAAAATAGAATATCCAAGATTCCCATAAATGCCAAAAAACGGTCATTTACGATTTTATTGAAAATAATTTTGCAGAATATTTTCACACAGCAATATTCAACAAATGTAAGATTCAATTACCCTAAAGAGATACTAATTGCCCGTTTCCCTTCTCCTAATATTACTACTACCACTAGGGATGGTGAAAGCATCGTTGAACTGTTGTTTTTTTTATTTAAAATAAAGATATTTCAAATATTTGTGCTTGTTTAAGTGACGTGTTTATGATGCAATCTGCAACGTGGTTTTGGGATGGAAAAGGTTGAGCACTCTTTAAGTGAGGTAACTCATCCATTGGAAGCTCATGCAATGCTCTTCCATAGGAATAAAGCACTCTGGTGGATGAGTAATTTCTGTGTAAATAGATGTATCGCTTAAATTCAGCCTGAAGGACTGTCCAGTTCCGTAGTTCAGAGGTAGGATATCGGCCTGCGGGTCTGAAGTGACGGTTACAATTCAGCCTCGCAGTACTGGATAGGATAATGGAAAGTCTATAGCCACACTGAAGAGATGTAATACATCGAAACAGCTGCCTGTGAATGACACGATATGTATATATATATATATATATATATATATATATATATATATATATATATAATAATTGCGTCATCCACAGCTGTCTCGTTGTAATACTAATATTCAGTGTGGCTATGGACTCGATATCCTTTCCAGTTCCGCTAATAAACTAGTTTATTTTCCCACGAGAGAGAGAAAAAGGTGAGAGGATGTTAATCTTTTTACGATAGAGTGGAGGGTGGAGAGAGGATGTTTATTTCATGATAGATAATTCTCCCTCAAATTGTTTTGAGATCCTTCGAATTTTTTCGAATCCATACACCCAAATCCCAAAAGTCGTAAGAAAGATTCCAATTCCTATTTTGTCAGCAATTCATGAAAACTGGCTGATATTTTATCTTCAAGTTTAAATTCAATTTGAATTTAAACTAAATTTTGCTAAAACTTCGAAATGTGTGAACAGATTTACAAGAAACATATGATGGCAACGACTATACATCAACCTAACTTGAGCCCTTCCCCCTGCTAATTTTCGAATATCAGCCTTAAATCACTTTTTAGAAATAAATTTTATTAAAGACCGCCTTATCTCAGCCTATATTATTTATTATCATATATACCAAATAAGATATTTTACGTGATTATTATGGCAGGCTGCTCTGCAAACCATTAAGTCTGGACCCTTCCAAATGTGCACTTTGTAAACACTATGGCCTACTAGATAATAATGTTTAAAGATGAAGATTTACAAGTGTTATTTTTTTTCTTGCCGATTTAATGGAAATGCAGACATAATTCGTTATTATTAAAGTAAGCACGCACTAACTATGAAGAGGTAAATAAACTTCAAAGTTCCCTTGATAATGGATAACGCTTTTGCATCAAGTTAAAATTAAGATTACCAGAAAGACAATGTATTAGATAGATAGATAGATAGATAGATAGATAGATATGATGAAAATAGAGAGTATGTGTATGAGAAAGAGAGTAAGTGAGAGAGAGTGAGGCATTAAAATTAGAACATAAAACATAATACGCTCGCTCCAAAAGCATTCAATGATAAAGTATAATAATGACAACGTGTCCGTCGTAATAAGCAAATCTAATAGCTCGAACATGCCAATGGAAAGGCCAGAAAGCGTCATTGGTATTGAGACATGTTTATTTTCGGATGCTCGGAAGAATATTAAATGATTTTTGTCGTCACTTGCGACAAAGCTGGGACACTGGAACAGGAAATGCAGAAGATAGAAGACATTGGAGCGGAAGAATCATTTCGCAAGAATTGTCTTCGAGACGCCAAACTCAGTACAAAATTCTTTGAATTTTGTTGTCTTCAATTTATTTTGTAGTTTTCTTCAAAAGAGAATTTTTTTCGTTTTTTGCTTTTTCGTAAATTAGACGATTAAATTTATTTGTGTAGCTGCTCCTATAATCGGGTGTTTTTCCTGTTTTTTATGCAAGAAATCGATACATATATACATGTATACATGTGTGTGTGTATGTATGTGTACATATATATATATATGTATATATATATATATATATATATATATATATAGAGAGAGAGAGAGAGAGAGAGAAAGAAAAAGAGAGAGAGAGACCGGCTGTGAAGAACACCATCTGGGAACTACAGAATCTTACAAGAAAATTCAACTGACAAAAATGTCAATACTGTCCAACGAAACTTGCAAGAATAAAAATTTAATCATACATACCCACACACACGCACATACACATATATATATGTGTGTGTGTGCAGAATTCCCCATCTACCAAAGTGCTCCATTCCAGAGTTAGAATAGCATTGCATAGTTGCTAGTAGCAGAGGATATATATATATATATATATATATATATATATATATATATATATATATATATATGTGTGTGTGTGTGTGTGTGTGTGTGTGTGTGTGTGTGTGTGTTTGTGGTATGGCGTAAGCTTTATATCAAAATAATAGCTGAAGGAAAACTGGTGTTTGATAAACACTGCTGGGGAGCCATGTTTGTACATATGTTCTGTTTTTATATCCTGTATAAAATATAGAAAACACTGGAGAAAATCAGATAAATTGCATTAATAGATTTTAGGAAATAATTGTCTGAAATGATATAAACTTTTGCAAAAAGAAAAAAATTTCCAATGCATTTTATGTTTAAAGCTTTCTAGACGGAAAGAGAAAAATACTGTGAAAAAGGTGAGAAAAGGCCAGAAATAAAAGTGTGAGAAAAAGAAGAAACGGAAGGAAAATGAAGAAAAATACATTGAGAAAGAAAGAGAAAAACAAAAAAAAGAAAGATGAAAAAAGGAAAGAAAGAGAAAACAGGGGTTTGGGGTGCAGACGAAGGAGAAACAATTAAAAAAAGAGAGAAATCAAAGTCGGAAGGAAAATATGACGAAACAAAAGGACAAAGGTGAAGGAAAAGAATGAATGAATAGAAAAAAGTGAAGACCAACGCTTGAGAAGGAAAAGTAGATTAAAATAGAAGGAACGGAGAGACTAAATGAAACAGTGAGCTGGAAAGAATAAAAGTGAATTCAAAAAGTGTAGAAAAGAAAGAAGAAAGAAAGTAAAGTATTAAAGTTCTTGGGGAAATGAAATGCATTTTCTGAAGAAATACAAATATTTAAGAAAGTAAGAATAGTTTCATTGAAATAAACTAGAGGGAGGGCTCCTAAATGTACGGGAAAAAATAATTTGTAAAATCTGCTTAATAATGCAGAAAAAAAATAGTCAAGAAAGAAAGAAATGAGAATAGAAAAAGAAGGGAAAACAAAGGGGAAAAAAAACAAAGAAAAGAAAGGATGATTGGAAAAGAGACGGCTACTTAAGAAAGAGAGAAATAAACAAAGAAACGAACTAAGAAAGACAGAAAGAAAAAGAAAGAACTTTTGAAGCGCACGGCTAGAAATCTTCAAAAAGAAGGGGATAAAAAGTATGAATTAAAAATGGATTTGAAGCAGGTCAAGCCTTTTATTTCCGGGAACAATTCATTGATAAATTGGTCTCTTGTTGCCCAAGGGAAGATGGCTCTGCCAAAATCTTGATTGGCCAGTCAGATTGAGGGCAATGAATTGGTCTGAGTTGGCAAAAATGTGGGCGGCAATTAAAAGTATTTCTTTTACTTTGTTCAAACAAACATATTCGATCCTTTCTATTCTTTCGGTCTTTTGGGGCCGACATCTTTATTGATATTTTTATTCAAATAATCCGCTTCGTGGATAGAAGTTGCAACTTATGATCTACGAAAATAGTTTTTTTCAAATGTTTAAAGCATGAAAATTGTGTCCCTCTATCAGTTTGCAAGCCGATTCATCTACATATCTATCCAAATACACACATATGCACACACACACAAACACACACACACACACATATATATATATATATATATATATATATATATATATATATATATATATATATATATATATATATATATATATACCATATTGACTCGTATATAATGCTAGAAATTTTTTATAAAGATCAGGGTGAAAATTGTAAGTAGCGTTATGCACGAGAGTAAAAAATATGTATAAATAGATTATTGATTCTTTGCTTATATTTGTGATTTTATATATTCGAGAAAATACGGTATATATATATGTATATATATATATATATATATGTGTGTGTGTATGTGTGTGTGTATATATATTTTTGGTCATGTGACATGGCTAAAAAATCATGTCGTGTCTTTTAAAGAGGAGAGAAGGCATATATAGGATAGAACCTGAAGTTATTCTCTTTTTTTTTTCTTGCTTTTCCAATCCCAAGGGCTCCACAGCCCAGGAGCAATATCAGCCTTGCTGCTTAATATGGTCGTTCAGATTGCAATGGGAAAGTCTTAACTTTTACTCCAACTCTTTCCCACTCTCGTTCCATTCAATATCCCTGATAAAAGATGACTCTATCATGTAAAAACACAATTTTATTATACGATCTCTCTCTCTCTCTCTCTCTCTCTCTCTCTCTCTCTCTCTCTCTCTCTCTCTCTCTCTCTCTCTCTAAACATATATATAAGTGGGGCGGCGGCATTTTTCCATACAGCATAAATTCATCCTTGAATAGATATAATTATCAGTTTATAACTTATACGAGCTTGAGAGAAAACGTGTGCATTTGCAGGAAATTACTGTATGAATAATTCTATCTATCCATCTATATATCGATAGATAGATAGATAGATAGAGAGATAAATAGATAGACATGAAGAGACCGAGGCAGATAGATAGATATGAATAGATGGATAGATTCATATATAGATAGATAGATATGAAAAGATTGAGTGATAGATATGCATGATTTTATGGGAAAATAAATGCAAATTCACGATGGAAAATATCTTCTTTATTTTTCGTTTTCTTCCCAAATTCTTTTGAGATGTTTTCACGCATCAATATTGACGTGTGAATCTTGGCTCTTCATTTCCCAAACAATAATAATTGCTCGACTTTGTAGTTATATCGTCTCGGTTTAGCGCATCTTCGTCTATTTTTAGAATCCACTTCAAACATCACTTTGTCTCAAAGTCACTTTCACTTTCGTTTTCAGAATGTTTTTCAATTTTCACTTTTACTTTCACTATTTGTCTTCATTAAAAAGTTTTGGTTTATTTTCCTTTTATTCTTGTACTTTTTCTCTTCCTATTGCTTTTTCTATCATGTTTTGTCCTTTTTTTATCTTGTTATACTTTCATGTCACTTTGAATCCAGATATAACAGACATGATATTTTAATACAAACTCGACAAGTCACGGGGGTGGAGAGATCACGTGTCCGAAGGCTTTATTCAGAATCGAAAAATTGAAAAATACATTTAGAATGTTTTTGTTTTTTTTTTCGGATTTTTATTTCAATATTTCTTGTGTTCGGATTTCGTTTTGTTTTTGTTTTGTTTTTGTTTTTTGTTTTTTGTTTTTAGTTGATTTTAATTTTGAAGCTATTTCCTTTTCTTCTCATTTTGTGTTTTCTTTGCACCTCTGATCTTTCACCATCTTGATATTGGGCGATAATTCAACTGAAATTCACTTCCATAAAACAGGCCCATCTAATCACACGTTTTAATTTAATCAAGAACACATGTTTTAATTGATACATACATACATACATATATATATATATATATATATATATATATATATATATATATATATATATATATATATATATAATACAGTCATTAAAGAGAACGTGAATAACGAATGTCAATGCCCTTCAAGAACCGTCTCTTTATCGATGGAAGACATTTCTGCAATCTTTCTGATGGTTAGTAGTCGAACAAGTTTATCGATTGTTTTAACATTTCGCCAGTTCTTGACGTACACGGGTGTCCCTACGTTTTTATCTTCGACAACCATTTGACCTTCATAAAATCTCATGTGCCATTCGAACGTGCGTGCACATTGCAGGTATTCTTACCCATAAAACTCATTTAGCATACGAAAGTAGTTTTATTCAATAGAAAAACATATCTACTTCAAGCGATGTGTAACAGCAAAATGAAGGAGTTATTCATCCACTGGACGATGTATACAATGCAGTTCGTGCATCCACGCCTGTGATTCTACTTACATGAACACAGTCTCGTCATTGTACAGCTATACCTTTTATGTATATATATATATATATATATATATATATATATATATATATATATATATATATATATGTATAAACATATATATATACATATATATATATATATATATATATATATTTATACATATATATATATATATATATATATATATATATATATATATATATATATATATATATATATATATATACCATTGTCAATTTTTTGTGCAAATGTCTGTTTGTCTGTCATATAACTTCAGGAAACACCACTGCAACTCTGATTCGATCGCAATTATATTCATTGGCTTAATATATGTTTACATTAGTTTTATATTTGATAGTTTTACTGGATTTAGTCGGGTGCAACGCAACTTCGAACAATTCCATTGATCCTGAAAAGAAGAGTATGCAACCAATGCATCCTCCCGATAGTCACTTATGGAACTGAAACATGGAACCTAACCAAGAGACAGACCCGCAAATTGAGAACTATGCAACGCTCAAATGAAATAATTATGTTCAACCTCACATGGGGAGACCACAAGACAGCACAAAACATCCGGGAGAGGACAGGAGTCGGGGACATAATAGAATCCATTAGCAGACTCAAATGGCTATGGGATGGACATGTCGCAAGAATCGAAGACAGCCGATAGACTTCACGACTCACGACATAGATCCCCAGAGATCACATGCGCAACCGAAACCAGTTGAGCATTAGATGGAGAGACGAGCTAGACAAATTCACAAAGTACTGGATCTGCAACGCTCACGATAGAGAAGTGGCGCGAATCCAGGGGTATGTCTGTGTCCAATGACGGACGTTAAGAGACTGATGATGTCCCTGACTTTTCTTACTGAAAATCAATAATTTCTTTTATCCTCTTATCGCCCCTAATCTAAAAACCTTAACCATAAAATCCCAAAAGATTTCTAAAAACCAAAACACAAATACTAAAATCATTTTTGACGTTTTGCTAATATATATATGTGTGTGTGTGTGTGTGTGTATGTGTGTGTGTGTGTGTGTGTGTGTGTGTGTGTGTGTTTACGAAGGGCTTCAAGAGTCAAAAGTGGAATGATAATCCAATATAATGCATTCGTCAACAAAATTCAATTTTTCCTCAATCCATAGAAAGGTTCAATATGTATTTTGCGTGAGAAGAAAGGTAACTATCAACGGATCGCACTTTAGAAAAGCAACTACGACGGTGGTCTTCCAATCACAGAAATGACATATATTCTACTCCCACGGCCGATAATTCGTTTGATTTCTAGGGCAAGTTCCAAATATATTCCTGCTCTTCAATTCCTTCCAAGTTTACCCCATGGTCCTCCAACGCTTATTACCCGTCAAAAGTCCTCATTGTCTTAAAAGACTACATAGGTTTCCTGGTCTGGATTTGATGATTCTTTTGCAATTCAAAGTCGAAGAGAATTCCTCTTGTCTTATTCTCTTCGTAAGCTTCTAGTTTGTGTATTTACCAAGACGTTGAAATGTAGGAACAGATTTCAAATTAGCACACAACGGCAACATCTATGCACCAATTTTAAACGCTGTCTGATTTCAGCCCATTTCATATACTAATATTTATGTTATATCAAATATTTTATATGACTATTATGGCAGTCTGTTCCACACACCATAAAGTCCGGACCCTTCCAAATACGCAACATTCGAACGCCATGTCCTTTTAAAGAATAATGCTGAAAGAGAAAGATTTACAAATGTAATTTTATTTTTTTACAAATTTGATGTAAATGCAGACATAATTCGTTATTATTAAAGCACGCACATACAAGTCATAAAGAGGTAAATAAACTTCAAAGATAGTTGTAAGATTTCCCTGGTAATGGATAACGTTTTTGTATCAATTTAAAATCGAGAGAGCCAGAGAGACGGAATTATCAGATAGATAGATAGATGTGAACAGACAGAAATAGTGTGTATGTATGCTTGTGTGAAAGAGAAAGACATATATATATATATATATATATATATATATATATATATATATAAGGTACATATATATATATATATATACATATATATATAAGGTACATATATATAAGGTACATATATATATATATATATATATATATATATATATAACGCAAGGTTTCAACGTTTCTAGGTTTTGCATGATCAAGTCCTCATTGTTTTCTCAATGCCTAATGGGCCGTCCTCAATTTACTATCATATATATGTTTTTACTCCTTTTCTTTCTTATTTTTAGTCGAGTCAGATTCAATTTGAACTTGGTAGAGTGTCCCTTTGATAAGTTACTTCTTTACTTGGAATGCTTTCCACTCAGATTCACGTGATCTGTCAATAATGATGTTTAAATTTTGTTTTAAAATCGACTTTCTCAGCTGTTTTGAGTCAGATCTACGTAAAACTTGATAAAAAGATTTTTTTTTTTTTTTGGCAAGATGCTTATTACCTGGAGAACTGTCTACTCAGGATCACGTGATCTGGCAACCATGACGGTCAATAGTGGACGCCTCATTGAACTTCCGATTCTCGTTTTTTTTTTTTTTTTCTTTCTCCTACTTGTACTTGAAATGTTGTAGGTAGGCTAAGGTGGTGGTTGCTTTATTTCGTCCGTCCATTTTTTATTCTCTTATTTCATTTGAATGATTTAGAATGATCTTCCAACTTGTTAAGCGCGTAGAAGCTTCACCATCATGCAGTAAACACGTTCCATACAGTGTCATTTGCCAATCTCTAACGACGCTTGGGATCCCAGCCTGCCCTGCAAGTGAACACAGACTGTCTCAGGCGGAATTTGAACTTCATGAATTCCATTTTCCGTGATGTTGACCGTTATGCCTCTTATACTTTTTTATCATCATTATCATTATTATTATTATTATTATTATTATTATTATTATTATTATTATTATTATTATAATAATAATTATTATTATTATTATTAGGAATCTCACACCAGTTGCCTGGTGATAACCGCTGGAGTTTGAGTGACAGCAAGTCTCCTCAAGTCTCCAGCCCTCCTCTCCTAGTACTCATAGATCGCAGTAATTCTGCGATTTACATTATTATTATTATCATTATTATTATTATCAACTGTTGTCTGATGGTAGTCGCTGAATGCTGACTGACAGTAAGCCCCCTTGTGTCTCAAGCCCTCCTCTAAGTGTCCTCACATATCATAGCAGCGTTATGGTTTGTACTGACCCAACCTTTCCCAGTTTTACTTACACGTCTTTCCCTTTACTTTTTTATTGCTGTTAAATTACAGAAGGCTGGAAGGTGTAACTTTCATATTTCCTCAGTATCTAACAGACCCCAGGGTGCTATGCTATGCACAAACTCAATCCCTCCCCATATCTCCAGCTCCTCCAATCTTATTTTTAATATTTTTGCACAGTTTCGAGTGTGCCTACGATTATTGGCACTACCATGATCTTAAAGTTCCATGCATTTCAGCTCCTTTGCCAAGTTCTGGTATTTTCCTAGCCTTTCATATTCTTTCATACTCACTCAATGACCCAAGGACCCAACCCAGTCTATCATTTTGCAGGGTTCCTTTCCCTTGTCCATGATGTTGGAGTCCCAGAGTAATTAGTGGCTCCTACTTTCCAGGACGTCTCCGGTTTGGACTTGTCCATTTGTGTACGTAGTCAAATCCCAGTCGTTTGCGTAGTTCCCTGCGTATTACAGTGGCTACCCTATCATGCCTGTTCTTGTACTCCTCCTGGGCTACTTTCCCATCTCTGTTCCGATATCATCGCTGTTTTCTTCAACTTTGTAGTATAATTTTTTTTAATCCAAGCTATTTGCAAATAGCTTTACGTCATCCATGTACATGAGGTGGCCGACTTTTGCCTTTGTTATGAAGAATTGATATCTTCTGCACTTTTTCAAATTCTGTTTAGTTGTTTCATGCTCGTACAAATAGTGAAGGGAACAGAGAATTCTCCAGAAAAATTTTTTTTATATACTTACCTTTAAGTTTTCTCCTACTGTCAAGTCTCTTTGCCAGTTTTCCCTACCTTGGGCCATAAATCTCATCACTGGTTTCTCTGATCTTGAATATTCTGAGGCACTCAAATAAAATCATGCATGCTCCCTTATAGCTGATCCATCCCACTGCAACAGTTTTTCTTCTTTTCTTTATTTCATTCGAACTCTTCTGGTCAACGTAAATCAGATCACTCGCCCTTCAGGTTCTTTCCCTGTGCCCTCTCTGTTCTTCTAGTTGGAGTTCTCTTCTTTCCATGAGATTGTATATTCTATCTGTTATCTGTCCAGTCAGAATTTTCCACATTGGTGGTGGGCGTGTGATTGGTCTTTAGTTGCTTGCTGTTTCCTTAAAATTTACCAATATCCCCCCCCCTTTACTCAGTTCAAATTTGTTATAATACTAGCTTGGAAGTTAGAGATGGTCGATAAATAACTGCTATAAATCCTTTCCTTGGGATTCGAACCTGCCAGAGGATTCGTCAGGCATTGTCAAATCATTCCTTGGTCATTTGATAATCGAAGCTCCATTAGATATCATTATTATTATTATTATCATTGAATGTACGAAACAGAGATCTTGATGTTTAATGACTTTATTAAGAGACATCATTCTTATCAGAATTTATGAGATGAGGAATTATCATTATTATACACTAATTTACTCAAAGTATTGTCTCTTATACTAATTGCCTACCAAGACAAAAGAGCCCAGTCTTTCGTAGCTGAGGAGATATGGATACATGCATTTCCAAGGGGTAATAGCGCGAAGTAAACGCAGACTGCATTGGCCGGAGTTTTTACTTGGTTGCCAAGTCATTATAGTAATAACATTTGGGGGTGTTCAACCCTCAACCTAATCCAGGTTTCTACCGTAATCGCTAACCGCCAAAGGACTGAAACAAACCAGACGCTGTATTCAATCCACTGAGTACACTGTTATCATACCAATGTCCATGCTATTTGACATCTTCCTAGTTGATTCATCCTTGTGATGTGACGTGTCTGATGTCCAGAATAGGGACACTAGTACGAGCGAATCAGTGTATCAAAAGAGACAGTCATACAATAGGTTAGTATCGAACTTTTGTCCAGCTCATGACTGCCAGCCACTGCGGCAGTAACATTGGCGGCATCTGTCAAATCTACTATCCGTCTATCCACGATAGAGGTACAAGTGGTGTCACAATTATTGTCGGCAGAGGCGACAGGGATTGGGATTCAAACCCTGACTAAGTGTTTACGTTCGCCTATACCCTTGAGGGAGGGATGTATCCATCTCATCTCCCCAAGCTAGGAGTTGAATAGCAGCACAGACTGGGCTCTCCAGCCTCTAGAGTCTAGAAGATCAACTCTAAATTCAAAACACTAGAGAAGGCAACATAGAACCACTCAACTATTATTTCCCCAGAACAATCACAGCTATGAAGGGCACAAAGCTGTGGAGATTCACAATCGTCTACGCCTAAGAGGGATATGGCAATTTCAAAAACAAAATCCATGTTTCTCTATTCTCAGTACTAGTCCCAGAAGCTATGGCCTCCGAAGCAACAACACTGGTTTCCAACTATCACCACTCCAACATCATTTATGTTATTGCTTTTCTCTATCTGGCTGCAGGCACAATCATGACCATTACCTTTTGTCACCGGCTTTATACCATCCATAACTTTCGATTCGGCCATTATTCTTTCAACTGCATTCGCAACAATCACCTTTCCTGTTCTCACTTTCACTTTTACTTTTACTTTCTATGACACCATCGTTCCTATTCATTACAAGTTATATCTAACCAACCACAATCTTCATTTTACTGTTACTACTAGGGGTGCAGGTCACCGGCGTGGAAATGCAATCGGTAAACTTTACCTCCTTTCTGATAACACCTGCAGCCAGAAAGGCCACTGGTTGACGCCTCATCGTATCACTGCAACACAACGAAGAAATTCGCTTGAGTTGGATTGTCCTAATGCAACGACCCTTACATACTTACCTAAAAAAATGCCCCACCACAGACAGTATCGGAACGACGTCTATCAAGAACTGCCATCGCTATTTTTTTTAGATAAATTAAATAATTTTACAAAAATGGATTGACTTATAATTTTAAAATTATTCGAAATTTATCAATACTAATAGATTTCTTTTTACTAATTCAATACTTAAATCCATGGAGTATTGAAATATCCGAACCAGAGATTAAACTGGCATAATTCTGGAAAAATAAATGACCTTTGCCAACGTTTTTTTTTTTTTATTCACTAAACCATCGACGGTTGGATATTCAGACAGTGTTCTTAGAGCTTGAAACATAATCTCTCTCTTTTTTTTCCTCGAGAAGTTTCTATATTCTGATTATGTTGATCATGAAGAATAACAAAGAAAACATATAAAAAGAAGATTATCACAAAGCAAAGATAACGAGGATGGAGGGAGAATAGATGAAGTAGAAATTGTTGCTTCGGGTGATGACTCAATAGTGAAGCGGTTATGATGATATTGACGATGAGGAGAATATGTGGACGGTTATCACAGTATTGGAGAGATGTCGATGAAGATACGAATAATTGTAGGAGGGCAAGAAGAATATAAACAAGAATTAGAAGAACAAGAACAGCCATGGACGTCTTATAAGAACACAAAATCGAAGATGAAGAAAAGACGATGATGAAAAGGATGATAAAAGGCTCTTCTGTTGTTACTGGCACAATTATGAAAAAACGTGTTTAATTAGAACTGTTTTAAATCATATACTTATGTATATCGGGTGTCTCAGAGAAAAGTACTTACATTCTGTTTGCCGATAAATGCCATGGTTCTTAACTGAGAGTGAAATAACTCTCCCATAAGAAAAACAGTATAGAATGTGAGAACCATAACAGCTATTAGCAAGGAAAATGTGACTACATTTTTCTGGAAAACTTTATATATACATATATATATATATATATATATATATATATATATATATATATATATATATATATATATATATATATATATATATTGTAAAAAGCTTTACAGTTTAAAATACTATATATATACACACACACAAACATACACACACACACAAACATATATATATATATATATATATATATATATATATATATATATATATATATGTGTGTGTGTGTGTGTGTGTGTGTGTGTGTATAAACTCTCTACCAAATAATAATGTCATTTCAGTCAATTATCTCCCAATACCTGTTAATGCAATTCATGTATTTTTTTTCAATGGTCTCATGTTTCACACAGAATTAGATAATATGATATTATGTGTTAATCCTTCATGTTGGGATCATCAGTTATTCACCATGTAACCGTTTCGGGGATTTAAAAACTAAACAGTTATATATCTATCTCTCTACATATATAATGGGAGAAAAGATGAAGAAAGGGGAGGATGGAGAGGAATTCCTCAAAAGTGGACAAAAACGACTTCAAAACATGATTGTGAAAAAGTAGAAATAATTTGATGTAGAGCAAAAAAGGTCAGGAGGAAGTGAATGCGACAAAAGAGTGAAAAAGGGTGATAATAAGAAAAAAAAATTAGGAAGAAGGCAAGAACTATAAAGGAAAAACGTTGGCTAAAAAGCAAAAGAGAGAAAAAATAGCATGAAGAGAGCGATAACGAAAAAACAGGGGAAAAAATAATGACGGACAAAGAGAAAATTGTGGATAAACAAAATTGACTGAACAGAGAGAAGAACTAGTGAAGGCAGCCATAAGAAATCTTGAGTGATGAGAAGACGTTGAGGCCTGACCCACCACCTTTTATTGAGCACTCGTTGTCGGCCACTGCCATATAATTTACCGCCCATTACCCACTGACTTAGAATGCCATAAACTAAAAAGGTTGTCTTTGTAATGTCAGCCATCACGGAGCCATTTTGAATTGTAGGTAAATGATGGCGACTACAAACAGATTCTCTAATTCTTATATTTATATTTTCGTTGTATTTTTATTTATCAATTTAAAATACTTATTGATTTTTGGTTTGTTTTTTCCTGGGGATTATCTTTTCTTTTTTTTGACAATATTATTTACTGTTTAAGTAAGCCGAGACATCAGTACAGCATTTATTAAACAAATACGTCAAAACATTCGTTCTCTCTAACGATTACATATATAGTGATACAACTGATACTACTGCATATATGTAGACGTAAGCAGATGTCAAAGTTATGGTTTGCATAAATAACCAATTTTATATTAGCTGTTATGTAATTCGTGATATCAAGACAAGGATTTAGAAAATGAGTACATCATTCATTCTGTCTAATTAGAGTTACAGGGACAGAACGAATTCTAGCGGAAACAGCGCGTAAGGATAAAACAATAATCTAGGGTTGGGACAACTGTGAGGCTCATGTAAAGATTATTGGGAGTCGCAGTAATATTTGAAAAGCCTATTTCAAAGAATAACAATGTAACTATATTTTTCTTCTCTAACTATCTCTATACAAAAATGTACTCATTCTTGTGTGCAGTGTAAAATGGCACAATGATGATACTCAACATATTTTCCAAACTCCATTTTTGTTATATTTTAGTAAAAGTATTTTTTCCATAAAAAACACCGTAAAACCTATAACTAATAAATATGCTGCATTTTTTAGACAATTACTTTTAATCTTAATTTGTTTCTATGTTTATTTACTGTTAGATTACAACTAAATACTAATCCATACTCTTAATATTTATTGCATTTACATCAATGAGAGAGGTAAGGCACCACGAAAAAAATTGACTCATCAAAACGGGTTGTGAATGAGAAAGGTTGAGAAGGGCTTCTTTGGAATACAGAAAATAAATTTATGCAGCAGCTTGAACTTCAAACCTATCATCCAAGTCAAAACAGGAAATCATTTCTATTTATCATGTACAAAGAAAAGAAGACCTGTCAGATTTGGGATGACACTGCTCCAGCAGATGAGAGATGAAAGAGATTTAAACCGGGTAAGAATATCTTAAATTTGCCAATGAATTGGATAAATGTGGAAAATGAAGGTGATTATTGTACTTGTCATTGACCCTCAATTGAACGCTTGGAACGACCCCAAAGAGCCCCACAAGCATAGTATGAGGATGGATCTATTACTGTGAGATGATGATAAAAAGTTGAAGCGTCCGGTTCGCTTTGCATGCGACAGTTTAGTGACCCTTGCAGACTTCTGGTCGAGACTTTATTCCCAAATTATTCATGCCTACCCCCTTGGCAGGATACGAATCCACCGGGGGGACACCTGCAGACTTATAAATCAGCTCAAAGTGAATTCCATTAGCTGTTATACAGGAAAAATCATCTTGGTGAAATTATTTTTCCAAACTCTTTCCTTATACAGGGAATTGAACCTGGCACCTTTCTATGTGTGAGGCAGATGTTCTAACGATCACACTGTAAGACTGTGAAATTGTTTTTTTCGTGAAATCCCCGATGATTTTTGTGAGTCCCCAAAACATTACAGTATTTCCATCTTCACATCTGTGATCCAGTGCCTGACTGAGCTAAGATTAGTAAATATTTAATTTTCTTCCCCGTGGGATATTGGTAAATAAGCTAGACAAGACCATTACTAGTGAGTTGTAATTAGTCCAGTCCTGACTATGTCCCATATGTATAGCCTTGGGTCAGATTAAGCTCATCTTAGTAAATTCGTCTATAGAGTACTAGTCGATCACCGATTATCTCCCCTTTCTAATATCTTTATTCTCTTCATAGTTCTGTATTCTTTTATTTTCTTTGTTTCATTTCTTTATCTTTTTTTAATCGTTTGTTTATTTTATTAGAGACTGCCAAGCGACAATCAAATTTACGCATAGGTCTCTTCAGTTTTCAAGTGGTTCTGTCTGGCTCGTTATTTATGTATGTATCATATTTGCAGACCACATAAATGGAACGATAGATCAGACAATTTAAACATTTACTCATTATGTCTAGTATGAAACTGCATATTTGTTTTTTGACCCCCTCCAATAACTTTTTTTGAAGGGGGTTAAATTTACAATGTAAGTTCTTGCTGAATTAGTTTCTTAGTTTATATCGGGCAGCTATCACTCTTCTTATTCGCAAAGTCAGACTTTTTATCACCGCCTGACAAAATGCGAAAGAGGTAACTCATTCATTGATCACCCCTATTTTCATTTTTTTAATTGCTCCCCCTCAACGCAGCATACTGCCAAAAGATGTTGGTCACGTATATGTTTCTGTTGAGTGACCAAACATACCTGTTTATTTGTTTGTGAATTAACATTACAAACCATTATTATTAGCAATAGTTTTCGACAAGTATTTTCTTTAATCTTAATTTTAGTTGCTTTTTATGGCAATTTACCGGGGCCGTCGGTCCACGGCAGTAAATAAACAGCAACTAAAAATTAAGATGAAAGAAAATACTGGTCAAAAACTACTACTAGCAATAGTGGTTGATAACACTCTGTTTAGCCAGAAACAGCCAGATAGGGATAATATTGCCGCTATAAATACTAGTTCCGAAAACCGGGGAACAGTGTGGTAACTTTAAACAAAAATTATTATTATTGAGTTCTTTTACTATTAACTTCGTTCTCAATTGTTGTTGCTTTTTATTGCAACTAAACCCAGGCTGGACACTCTTCAGCAGTGATTGGATAAATTAACCGCATGGATCAGAATAGAAAATAACTTTCAGATGAGGATCGAACTCACAACTGACAGGGAGCTGCTTAACAATCGACCATGGCAACTCAGAAGCTGGCATCGCACAAAATCAAACACTAAAACTCACACCCTATTCCGTTCTATTCTACGCCATGTTTGTTATTGACGGGTAGTTCAGTTCAATCCATTTTTTAGTAGATTGACGTATCAAGAATCATTATTATTGATATAATTTGGTAAATAAATAAATGAATAAGATTAGATTATGCTATCTTTTAATAATAATGCCAGCTATCATGCTTAAAATCTTTAATTTATTGTCCAAATTTCCCCCCCTGTTCACAGTAGAGTAAAAAAAATAAGAGATATGACTGATAGAGATCGGGGAAAATGAAGGAGAGGTTCAATTTAGATTTGAGCTTGAGCCAATCATGGATTCCGTGTAGCTCAGTCTTTAAGAGTTGCTGATATGGATAAGCATATGGCTAAAGGGGCGTTAGTCTGAGAGCGTAACCTCTATTTCTGATCAGTGTTGTTTACTCTCCATGATATATTATCAGTTTGAGTAAGTTTTCATAGAAAGTAACTGAGACAATAAGATGAAAGGATTTACTAGTCAAAAATTGATAATAATAGTTGGCAGTGCTTTGTCTAATGAGAAATGAATAGATTATCTTCTCTCTCTTTTTTCTTTCTTCTCTCTTCCTATTCCATACTTACACTTTCATTCTTCTTCCTAACACTTTATTTTTCTTCTTTTTCTCTTTCTTCTTCTCCCCTTCTTCCTCTTCTTCATCATTTATTTTCCTTCTCCTCCCTCTTTACTCTTCCCCCTCTCTCTCTCTCTCTCTTTGTTATTTTATTTTATATCTATATTCGTTTTTATACGTTTCCCTCATACCTTACTTTCTCCAAATTCACCATGCTCCCCTTCTCCCTCGTTTTCCCCTTCTTTTTTTTCTTTCTATATTTTTCCCTCTCACTTTCCATCTTTTCACTTCCTTTTCCTTTTTTCTTCACTCAATTTCTACCTCTCTGTATATTCTCTCTCCCTTTTTCATCTTTCGTCTTTCACTTTCACTTTCACTTTCATTTTCTCTTCTTTCTACTATCTTTCAAATGTAAACAATATTTCATTTATTCCTAATACTATTTTATTTTCTCTGAAATGTCTTCAATTTATGCCATTTCGGTCTAAAAAAAGGCCATTATAGGAATACTCTATTTTTTGATAGCGAAGGGATACCTGTGTGAGCTTAATCTCCTTTCTTTTTTTTTCTTTTTTTCTCCTCTTCATCTTTTTTCTCCGGTTTCATTCCAGACTTTCCTATTTCTTTCTTACTTTCTTACTTTTATTTCCCCTAGTTCTCTTTCCTTTTACCCCTTTCCTATTCATTCTTTCTCCTCCTTCTCTCTCTCTCTCTGTTCTCTCTCCATCTCTCTCTCTCTCTCTCTCTCTCTCTCTTTCTTATTCATCATTTCTGTTTTTTTCATTTCCACAAATTTTCCTTCCTGCCTTCATTTCTCCAACCTATTCCTGCTCTTCCCTAATTTTTTCGTTTTTTTCTTCTCCCTTTCTTTTTCTTTTCTCTTTCCTTGTACTTTCGTTCTCACTTTATCTATGCTTCTTTCGTTTTTAATTCATTTTATTTTTTCTTCATCTTCCTTCCTATTTATCTTTTTCTTCATTTTCTTTTCTCTTCCATCTAATACCTCTCCCTCTTACTTTCCTCTCTATCAACTATTCCGTTCTCCCTTTTTTCCCTTTTCCACCCCTTTTTCTGTACTTTCTTCTTCTTCCTCCCCTTTCTTTCATCTTCCTCCTTCTCTCAACTCCCCTTCTCGCTACATCTATATCTATTTTTCATTCAATTCCATATTATTTTTTTTCTTCGATGTGTCAGCCTGGGTTATTGGCCCGTTGCACTTTTGATCAGGAGCCCCTCCCCCCCTAAAAAAATAACACACAAATCTTCAAAGCAAAGGTGGAAAGCAAAAGAAAGAGGTATTCGTAAGGGTGGAACAGCCAGGGGGAAGCGCTGGTGGGTTGGGGACGGGGAAGATGTAATTTGATAGAAAGCTTTTAGTGAATTTTATTCTGCCAAGGACATTTCGGTAACCTACACACAAAAAAAAAGTTACGTACGTCACGCACACTAACGAGTGCGCAGGCTCGAACGCACAGAGACAGGAAAGACAGGGGTGGAGGGTACAGTTCGAAATGATATACAATTTTCAGTCAATTCGATGATACGCATAAGAATGTCTGACTTGTAGCTAAGAATCACATAAGTACAGACTAGTGTGCACGCGGAATGATACTAACTTGCATATATTAAAACCGTCAACACCCAAATTGTCAACATAAGTTTCTTCAGTTCTCAAGTTGGTCTGGCTGGCAGGCGGGCTGGCTATGTGTGTATATATCTCTGACGCGTAAAGACTGCACCGATTGAACTAGAGGGCTGAGAATTTAAACATTTACTCCTCTCTAGAAAAAAAATTTCTTTTCTTGAAAATCCTTCTCCTGAATAGATTTTTGTAAGAGGTTCAAATTGTAAAGTAAGTTTATGCTGAATAGGTACTTTTGTTTGTGTCCGGTAGCTTTTTTTTTTAAATTGGTTCTTATAGTTATTACAACCCAACAAAAGGCGAGTGAAGAAACTCTTTCGTTGATTACGCTTTTTTTTCCAATTTTTGAAATTGGTCGTACCCAACATGTTGGTCACGTGATGGTTTCCGTTGAGTGACCGAGCAAACGTGTTTCAAAGGTTACTGAATATCAAAATACACCTGGAAGTACGCAGGTACCTTTTTTCACTGAGTATAACCCGCCAACGTAGATAACCCACATCCCTCATGGTGCGTCAATTTCGAATTAAAAATTGATCATCCTGTGTACATAGTGATGCACACACACACACACACACACACACACACACACATACACACACACACATATGTATGTATATATATATATATATATATATATATATATATATATATATATATATATTTCCATTGATAATACTTAAAGCTTTCGAATAAGAAATGCATGATCCCATGAATACAATCATGTATACAAATGTGTATAACAATTACATTCCCGTACATCATACTCGCATGGACTTTTATATTAAAAACTTTCAGGAAAATTTATTTCATACATAATGAAATACGGCACTTGCAATGGAATACCTCTGGATAGAAACCATAAGTTTGTAAATAAAAAGGTGGGAGAAAACTCATAGACTCAAACACTGTACTTTAGAAGTATTAGAAGCATCAGGCATCTTCTCATTTCTTGATTACGATCAACCAAAAAGAACCAGGACGTTTACACATTTGTAGAAACAATAGATATAAACAAATAAATAAGGAATACTCTCCATCACAGTCAATAATTGAACGACCGTAGCGTTTAAATTTGAAGTCAAGTATATTCCGTTGGAGAATAAATTTGGTCAGAATAAATTTTATTTTTGACATCAATGGCTTTTTCCACCGGAGAACATTTAGAATATAGTGAAAAAAAACATCTAAAAACATCTAAGTACTAGAAAATTTAGATATTCATAATGAGCATATCAAATAAGGCCTAAATAAGGTCAAAAACCCATTCTTTCCACGAAATAAAAGATTAAAACATCATTTTAAAGAGGTGTGGTTGAGTGCTAAAGCTAATTTTCAAGTCAAGACAAAACGGTATGACCAGGATTGCTGAAACATACTAACAAGCATGTACTCAAAAGCACAAACGTACACACATAGGGATAGAATAATTTGCCATCTTAGATGGCTTTGGTTGTGATAAATATATACATACAAATATAACGTTTAATACTTATCACCCTTTGCAAATGTTACAGACAGAAACTAGGGACCATCACATGGTTTTTATATGAGAAGATGTATGTGTGTATATGCGTGTATGTGTGTGTGCGTGTGTGTGTGTTTGTACATGTATGCGTTTGTATTTTTGTGTGAAATCAAAACTATCACTAATGAATTGTGTAGAGTCATTCTGCAAAAATGGCGGTTTCGGTATTTTTCGATTCTTACATTTACCAGTCGGACATCTACCAGTTTTAATGACCCTAATACTCATTTTACACAAGAATAAGCTGATACAAGAAACAGCATTTCCCTGTGAAATGAAAGCGAAAATCTTTTGAATGATTTTTTTTCCAAGAACTGGGAAAAAAAATCAATGTTTTGTTTTATCGTTAAATCAGAAGTTAACTATGATGGAGTGAGTGAGACTCTAGGTAGAGGGTAGGTGGATGTGTGTACGTATCTGGGTGATTATGTGTGTACGTGTGGGGTGGGGACATCAGTGTGTGTCTGCGAGTGTAAACATGTTGTTTTTCTAAAAATAGTTTTAGAAGGTAAGTGGGTGTATGTATGTGGGCATGTGTGTATATGTGTGTGTGTGTGTGCGCTTGTATTTGTGCGTGTTTGTGTTTGTATGGTATGTGTGCACGTTTCGGTGAGTGTTTTTGCGTCTGTGCGTGTATATGTGCGTTTGTCCGGTGTCTGTGTGTATACATCCGTGTATATTTACGTATGTGCTTGCGCACAGGCAGGTATGTGCATGTGCGTGAGTGCGTGTATGTGTGTGCAGGCGTGTGTTTTGTGCGTTCACATGCGTGTGCATGTGCGTGTGTGTGCGTATACATGCGTGAGTGCGTTTGTGTGTGAATGCATGCATACGTGTGAGCGTGTGTGTGTGCACATATTGTTCCACCAAAAATAGATGTATTTGAATCTAGCCAAATAAAATGGGTGTAACCTGAAACCATGTTAGAGTGTCACATTCAAGTGCCAAACTTACGATTCGCCACTTACGGATACCTATATTGTACAGCTACTCGATACCCCCAGCTTCCCACATACTTTTGACGGTTTACGTAGGGGGGAAACATAGGTGTGTGTACGTGCGTTTTCACATACCTGCTCCAGTTCAATGTTGCATTACAAGACACCTTAACCATTACTCAATAAAACATTTGACGAAATTTCCGTCATAGAACACGACACTCTAAGACGTGTGTATTAGAAAAAGTACTTTATTCGCAAAAATCTCTTTCACGCTCTTCCGAAGCCATCATCAGTAATCTTTGGTAATACAAATCGTTGAAATATTCCAAAATGCCATACAGAGGCTCCAAAAAGTATAACTCTACAACATATTGATCAGATATTAATACAATAATGAAGTCAAGAGCCATTACTTGGTTCTTTATCAGATACCAGGAATGTCGATTATCTCTGGATGCACCTCGAAATGAAATTACGTCGGCATTATGCCACGTCAAATGCGCCGTTTCTGTCGTACCTAAACGAATCTATGGTGTGCAATATTCTGATAAAGAATGCATGACAATTTCAATTTCATTATTGCGTTAATATCTGATCAATACGTTGAATAGTTATATGTTGGGAAATTTGTATGCTCTGTTTAACCACAGTATTTTACATCCATATAAACAAGGATTACTCTCATCATCATTATCTTATATCTCTCACTTATCATGGACACAATTATGAATGGGAACTTTGCTCATTCGGAAAGAGACAGAAAATGAAATACTCAATTGGATAATTATTTTTAAAAAAGGATAAAAAGAAGGAAAGGAAATAAAGTCATTTGACTTGGGATTAGCTATAGCGACTACTATTTGGCTGCCCACGAGGGTAAAATATGACACAAGGTCGAGTTTTGTGTAGGGTTCTTTACGAGTACACGTGGACGGCTTGAAAAATAGTCCTCCTCTGTCAACACACCGTTTTTAGAACGCCTCCGGCATCTGGGAATGAACCCGACCCTACCATCTGAGTAAAGTGTGGAGGTACTGCCTTGATGAAAGCATCCCGGAAATAGGCCAAAAAATCTAAGGTCTCATTCTTTCAAGAAATAATTTTACGAAATATTATTGAAGAATAGCAGTTGCCAATCTGGAGGATTTAATTTCTGTCAGAGTCACCTTTTCTCAGTTGGACTGCCTCATAGAGCTAAAGGGCCCCAATTGCCATGCTATTCACCTATAGCTGCAGGAAGTATTGGATTCATGTTTTTAGAGCAGTCATTTGTGCAAAGTGAACGTAAGCAACTTTGGCTGAAATTCGAACTCAGTCCGCTGATTCTACGCCAGTAACCTTTAGGCAACTCTAAAAAAACTCTATGTTAAATATGAATAAATGTAGAGATACGTTTGCGTACGTATATGTAAGAATATTTGAACTTCTCAACCCTCTCCCATATTTGTATTTTTTTTTTTTTTTCGTATTTAATTATCGTTTCACCGTACGGCAGCACGAATACATCTTTGTTGAAAAGTAAAAGTAGATAAACAGAGAGCAAACGCTAGCTAAAAGTAAATACAAAAACGCGAAATAAAATACTAAGAAAAATTAGGGAAAGAAAAAAGAAATATTGCCTGATTGTCTGAAGAAAAAAACGTTGTTTGAAACTTATTCTTTCGTTGTTTCTTTGTGCCGGAAGAGATTTTGGTCGAAATTATTCAAAAGGCGAAAGATTTTCGCCGATATATTCAATGAAATCTCGCTAACATCGAGACTTCTCGAGACATCTGGCCGTTTGCCAGTCCCCTCAGGTGTCGATCAGACAGACACCTAATCTACTGATCCAGGCAGATAGTTATCTTATTCGTGATCAATAAGCTAATTGGGTGGGCGGGTAAATGAAAAACTTGTTTAAGGTGAACCGCAGGGCGGGGAGAAGGGATTGGATTGGGATGGGGGGGGAGGAGTCATTGTGAAAGGAGGAATTTGAAGAGAATCTGGGAGCAGGATAGACACTAAAAGGATTGAAACAAACAAAGAAGGAAAGTTGGATTGATGCAGAAATAAAGAAAAAAAGTGATAAGATGGAAGAGATTTGGGAAGAAAGGAAGAAAACGTAGGGATTAGAAAGGAAGAAGAAAAAAACAAAGGAGAAATAAAACGGAAGGGAAGAGAGAAAAGGAAGAAAGGAGGTCGAAATATATACGTACACGCACACACACACACACACACACACATATATATATATATATATATATATATAGATAGATAGATATATATACTAGCTGGACTTTCTCTCACACAGCAGGATGCCTCTAGCAGCCTTTATAAAATATTTTACCCGCAAGGCATAGCTCCTTACAGTGGACTCTGGTTCCATATGGGAACTTTAAACCCTAAAAACACATACTCGTACAGCCCACGCCACTGAAGATAGTAAAAAATCCCGAAACATGTCTGGACCATTAACATTTAAGGATTGTTAAACCTTACCTCTGAACACTTTATTCCCGAGTCTGTCTCACTCTTTACAGTTCATATTATATATATATATATATATATATATATATATATATATATATATATATATATATATATATATATACATATATGTAACACCCCACTCACCTACCCCAACAAGAATAACGAACAATATAACAAAAAAATTTAGATTTAAAAATCATTAAAAATAAGACAAAAAATACACCATTAAAACCACACTGCAGGCAAGATAAAAACAAGAAAAATAGTAGTCTGTCGATAATAATGGCTGCTTGAAACAGATCAGTAACAACAAAATCATATATATATATATATATATATATATATATATATATATATATATATATATATATGTATGTATGTATGTATGTATGTATGTATGTAAACTGATAGAGAATCTCAGCGTGGCCTGGGAGATGAAATAACCGTGCGTACTCCTAGGTTTAGTTTAGCATTTCTATTTGCACAGCCCATATCCCACATATTGTTTCGTATAAAAAAATGTATTAAAAACCATAGATAACATACGTGGTATTGTGTTGTCAGCTTTCAATTTACATTTCCTAGAGCAACGCCAGGTATCCTTGCTATTTATATTATTCCAATATCGTTCATGCATATCTATTAACATTTGATATTTAATATCATTTCATATTATTGTTACCGTGAATAATTATGTCTCATTTAAAATTGAGAGAGATTGAATTCATGAAAATATCATCAGTAAAAATTCGATTGAAAAACTTAAGAGAAACTGCAATATCTTAATAAAATATCAGGTGTGCGCGAATGTTTCCACTGACGAACTATAATCAGGAAAAATAGCATAAGTGTGGGAATGTTTCCATTGAATAAGTTAAAAAATATCGCCGGTGTGCAAAAGTTTCCAACAGTTTTCAGTGAAAAACTGTAGTTTCGTAAAAAGAACTGCTATTTTATGGAAAACGTGCTTTCAAAGGTTCACAGTGAAAGAAAATGTCCTGAAGAAAGTTCCCGGTGAAAAAGACTATTTCATACTCTCCGAAGTCATGTTTAGGCAAAGGTTTCATAATAACAGAGTTACCTTGACCACTTCCGGAAGATAGCAATAAAAATACAAATAGCAATGAAAAGAAAATGTTAATACTATCGGAGAAGATCACACTGAAATATATTTTAATTGACATGATATATGCTCAGTTAATATTCTGTTTCAATTGATCCCGAGCGCCTTCACAAAAGACAACAACAACCGAACCATAACAATAAAGAAATGCTGACAATGTCAGAAAAATTACTGTGAAATTTCTCATCAGGGCCTGGTCCTTAGAATTCAGAATATTTTATGATACAGACTGTGGATAACTCTGACTAATCCAGAAGAGTGAAAAACTGTGAAATATCATGTATGTGCCAAAATGTCCTCCCTCTGTACGTAAGTTTCGGCAATGGTTTCATCAAGTCAGAGAGATGCCAACTGGAACCGAAAGACCACTGAGATAGAATGCCAATTTGATTTCCAGGTTTAATGTTGAATTTGTCGTCAGGTTCGAAAGAAATAGACTAATAGAAATTCCCGACATCTAGAAGCAACCTAAAACAACTAAATCTAGATAAGAAATATCAGAAAATATCTGAACACTAGAATAGAATTACCTCCCTTGAATTTAGCGCCTCAGGTCCAAGTCTTTCATTTGAAGAGAGGAACTTACATTGGATATTATCCGGGAGAAAGCCTAGACCTGGGTTGTTATTTTACAGCGCATCTGGACCTTCATGTCCAAATTGGTGGAGATTTGTTGAGAAATTGCGACGTTGTTTCAAGACAAACAATCAAACTTTCATGTTTATTTTATACCTGGTAGTATGTATAGTAACACTCACTTCCAGCGGTACAATCATTCCCCTATGGTCACACAGCTAGGTACTAACCTGGCTTGACGTTGCTTAACTTCGTTGATCCTACAAAAACCAGTGTATCCAATGTATTTTAACTTCGAGATGAAAAATATCTCAATTGTAGTCCTTGTGCCGAGTGCTTAGTTTTTGAAAAATAATAAAAATAACCCAAAGATCGACACAGCAAAGGATTGAACTGCGGTCTCCCGAATTGTACGCGAATACTTTACCATTGGGCCACGTTGACCGTTTGTGATGAATTTATAATTGGATATTTGTTCCTGCAATGGACACCTTTGGAAGATCTGTCTTCAAAAGTAACATGATTTTTTTAAGATATAAATAATTCATCGGATTTCTTTTGCTGGTTCAGCACGTAGATGTGTGAATAATAGACAGAAAGAAATAATCGAGTTTAACTAAATAAAACCATCTTTTCTTAGAAACTCGATGAACTGTTCATAAGCAATAACAACACCCAACAGAAACCGTTACAAGACCAATGTCCTTTGGCTGCATGCCATGCTGGGTGATCAATCGAAAAGTTTGGAAAAGGGGTGATCAATGAATAAGTTACTTCTCACGCCGTTTTTGGAGTTGTGATCACTGAAAAGTCTGAATCTTCAAAAAACAAGTATGGGTCTTGTCGGACATAAACTAAGGAACCAATTTATCATAAACTTACATTACAATTTTTATCTTTGGCGGGGGCAAAAAAATGTTTCTGGTATAATAAGGAGTTAAGGCTCAAATTTTCAACCCTCAAGCTCCATTGGTCCATTGGTGATACACACGTAGCCTGACAGACCAACTTAAAAACTGAAGAAACCTATGTTGACAGTTTAAGAGACAGTTTCAGTTGACGGTTTCTAATAATTTTTAAAATAGATCTAAGAGTTGAGTAAGATTATGAACAGTTTTTTTTTAGTTCGTTGTAAGTCTTTTGATTCGTTGAAAATGTTATAGTTTTTGCTCGTGAGGGCAGAAAGGAAATACTTCAAATTAATTAGTAAAAGAAATAATTTAAAAGGATTTGCTTGTTCATTTACAGGAAAAAATCCCCTTTTCTTTAATGTTATAAATAAGTCGTAATGATATCGATATTTCTCAGGTGCGTCTATTAACAAAATTTCCGTCTCGCGTGTCTTCTGTCTGACTTTTTTCTTTGTTGGCATTCTACACTCTCTCTTTCTCCTAATCATTTTTTTCATATCTCTTTCTCCCTTCTCCTCTGTCTCGCTCTCTGTCTCTCTCCCATATATATATATATATATATATATATATATATATATATATATATATCACCCTCTCTTTTTAGCTCTCTCTCTCTCTCTCTCTCTATATATATATATATATATATATATATATATATATATATATATCAGTCACTCATTTTCTATCTTTCTTCAACACTTCCTAATGTCTTCTAGTCACCTCATCTTAACTCTTTCGACCTTCATTTTCTTTCATTTATTCTATTTCCTATAAAGGTATCCTCAACTTTTTTTTTAAAAAGTTCCCTCTACGCCATTTCGCCTTTACGAAAGAACCCCAAGCGAAAATAGTTTTGAGCTGTGCCTCTTAGCAAATATGCTTTATCTCAATTCATTCAGTGCATCTGTTAGCAAGATATGTCTCAAGGTATCAGGCCTGAGAGAGCTCGTTAGTATATCATACTTAGCATATAACCAGCACACACAGAAGAAAGTTGATTAGGGATCTAAAAACTCATAAAATGTTTCCCTATATATTTATAAGTACATTTGTAACTGTCACCCCCACCAACACTAAGCAATTCGTTTCCCAAAGGAATAGTCGCCTTATTTATATGTTCAACTCTTCATTTGTTTTCCTTTCTTTTTTCTCAGTTTTGAAATTTTATCTTACAACTTCAAATAGGGAAGCGTTTTTTTTTCTTTTGATTTTAAAATTTGATCTTTCCGCTCTCCCAAAATATGAACTTTTTGTTTTTTACAGTTTAAGCCAACACCTGGGTAGTGATCAATTATAGATCAACAAACTTTCACACCGCCCGATCTCCGAAGATGTATACAAATTTCCCCCGTTATACGAAAGTTGAACATTCCTTTTAAACATTTTGCTAACCGAAATGGTCTGAAGCGTAAAAGCAATTAACATTATTTGATATAAGAAAAATTCCAGAGAGTTGCCAGACTTTGTTAGACTGAGTCCTTAAAGGTTGTGGTATTGGGGCAGAGGATAAGAGAGATCGTGGTATACGATAAAGAAGAAGAGGGTTTGCACTGCCTCTATAATGGCTCGCTGCAAAACAAACACTGACTGAAATTTTTGTCTTTTTCTTTTTTGGTAAAACCAAAGAAGTTAAGTAAAATGAAGCCTCAGAAATCGGGTAATATCTGTACCAAAATCTATGAGTTCAATATCTTTATCCAACTACTGAACAGCAAGAAAAATTTGATACCATTTATGCCCTGGATAATAAAATACCAAGGGGTGCCTCAAGGGTACCATCTATAAAGCAATAATTAGCAATCTAGCCATACAGGCCATTCACTTGGGTAGAGAGTTTGATTGCTACACCCAATGAGACTCCAAGCCTAGAGAGTCAGGATATAGAGTCTTGCAGCATCCCCTATATTTACCTGAGATTTTTCCTATAGAGTCTTTTTTTTTTAATTTGCGATTTCACTGAATTTTCGGCCATCAAACTCAAAGAATTTTATCATCATCATCACCATCACTATCATCATCAACTTTTTTGCGACCGTCATTGGACATACACTTTTCCCAATAATCTCCAGACATCTCTATCATGAGTGTTGCGGAGCCAGTACTTTTTGAATTTATCTAGCTTGACACGCCATCTTATTTTCTGCCCTCAACCGAAACAGTCACTTAAACTGTCGACATAGGTTTCTTCAGTTTCTAAGTTGGTCTTTCTTTTGTAGATGTTCCGAGTCGTGCTGTCCAACAGTTGCCTGACATTCTTGCAACATATCCAGCCCATTGTCATTTGATTTTTTTTAATGAAGATGAGGTTGAGCATGATTCTCTCACGTGCACGTTTCATGATTCTCTTTGAGGGTCAGTGCTCAATATCTTCTCTCAATAGGTGACTATAGGGAGAATACGTTGGCTGTATACCTTTCTTTTGGGGACCAGTGGGATTTTCTTGTTCTTTAAAATCGAACTTTCTCTATCGAAAGCTTGCTAACCTTGCATGATTTTCGCTTGTTTTCATGGAGATTCGTTATATCACTATTAAAGGAACGATGACTAAAGGTTATTGCTTAAAATGGGGCGTATTTTGATCTGAATTGCACTGAGATATGAGAATAGCTTTCTATACACATTGCATTTTATTGACGTGGATAATAGGGATGTTTTGTTTGTTTTTTTCCTTACTGTCTTCTCTTCTTTCTTTTTATCCTCTTTTTTTTATTTTCTCTTTTTTCTTGTCTTTTTCATCTTTTTGGTCTTCTGTTCTCCCTTTTTGTCCTCTCTCCTTCTTTTTTGTGTTCTCTTCTCCCTCCGCTTCTCGTCTTCCTTGTCTTCTTTTTCTCTCTTTTTCTTTTCTTTTCTTTCTTTTGATTTTCTCTACTTTCTCTTTGTTTTCTCTCCTTCCCTTTTGTCTTTTCGTCTTTTTGTTACCGACTTTTCTTTTCTATTCTTTTTGTCAAACTCAAGTACAAAGTCTGGGGTTGACTTTGTTTTCGTACCGTCAGTACAACAAAAATAACAAGAACAATCCTCACTGGAATGAGGAGTGCAATCCAAAATGCAAAATCCGCATTCCCAAATCATGATTTGAACTCACTATCACAGGCTATCATACCGACTGAGCTGAATTAGAAAGTTTTAAATCTTACGTACGAACAGAAAGTTCTGAGACTTCTCTTAAGAGAAGTCTTATACTTTTTGGCCTTTATTCCGTTATGTAGCTATACGCCACCCTTGAAAGTTTCAGTTGATAAGCGTGCGAAGCACCATCAGCAATCAGAGCTGGGACTCCTCAACGGTGACCCTTAAGCTTGAATTTTATCTTCGTAAAGGAGGAGTCACAGAGAGCCAAATCCGGTGGGTGTGGAATGACGATTGTCACTTGACAATTTCTGCTCTTGCGTGGCACAGAAGCAACGCACTGTGAATGGGCATGTTGTCATGTTTGGACACCTGATTTATATTGCGCCACAGTTTGGGTCGTTCGAGCCGAATGTTCTCTCTCAGAGCTAATCCAAATGACGCGTTGACGATATCAGCAATTTCATTGATGGTGATCCAACGATTCTGACGCGTGATTCGTCCAAATTCTACGAAAAGTTCAGAGGTTGTACTCGTTGGCGATTACCCTTACCTTTCGCCATCTTCAGATGATGTTCGACCACTTGATGGGCGAATTCCCCCCTACCCAACCCGAAAGAAAAACATCTTGCTCAGCACATAGCTTCATTGCTGTTGGCGTGCTTCGACATTTCAAGTGTCTCCGCTGCCGATTTCCCGATTTCCAAGTTTGGGGTCCATCCTCAAAATCGAAAATGAGGGCGTGAAAGCGATCACAAAGAACGTGTGTAACACCGGCCCGAATGTTCACAGCATGATGCCACATGCCGTGCTGACTTGCGACAATAACTATACACTTGTTGCTGCTCGGCATGAATGTGCCGCTCTTAGTTCGTTCGCAGTAGGGGCGCTCTTGGACTTTTTTGTATTTTTTTCGTATTAGTATTAACGTAAATTTATCATATAGATACGATCTTATTTCATTCTTATAGATACATTCATGCATAAAATATATTTTTATAATTGCTTATTTATTATACATGCAATACAAAATATGCACTGATCATCTTCGATTGGAATCGATCCTGCAGCCATGAGTCTTAATATTTTATGATTCATGCTTTTGTGTGAAGCAACCTTCGTTATTGAAACGGTAATACTGGTTCCATTCCTTCATGTTCTGAAGACATGAGACACTTGCAGACATGGTGAAGAATCGAAACTCGAGATGTAACCGAATCGGAACCAGAATTTCTCATCGAAGCGAGCAGAAAGGTTAATGTCGCCCGCTGGTCTTCCCGACGGTAAACAAGATTGTATCAACCAAAAGTCAATATTCTTCCCTATTCGTTCCAAACAGCTTGAGACGCCTACACTTCGATCTCTGATCGATCTGATCCGATGACTTGACCTCTGGCGAGAGGGAACTGAAATAAACACATCTGGAAGGCCCCGAGTGATGCCGGGATGGGCGTAGAGCGACGATAGGGACGGGTCGCGTATTCTGGATGGAAAATAGCATGGACATGGGAGAAAGGAAAAGGGAGTGTCACTTGACAGTTCGGTGATGCTTGAGTCGTTGATCAATATCATTAATAAGTAATATTGATTGATTTTATTAATTTTGTTTCTGTTCCATGATTTGATGATTTTCTGTTGTTGGTTTTTTTTCTAGTGTGCGAGGGCATTAATGTTTTTATTCTTTCATGGATAAAATGAAACAGGAGAATGTTGTCTCAGAGGATGTTTTCAAGCTTAGTGGATTAATCCTTCCAACCTGTAAGCCCATGGGCGTCGATTGCCACTTTTCTAAGTGGGGGCTGGCAAAAGTATTTATTTCTACGTCAAAAGAATATTTTCAGAATACATCTTAATAACAGCCGTGTAAATAATGAAAAAAAATACCATTTTCCGTATGGATACATATAAAGTCATAACAACTGTACAACACCATTTTTCTCCATAGGCTATAAGGTTTCAACTTTCAAACCCTCACACCCTGGGTAAGAAAGCCTGATCTGGGGTCTCCATTGCCCTGTTTCCCAGCCATCCCCTAGCAGACACCCCTGCGAGAGACCCTCTACCCTTGCTCCTGAGAGGAAATACTTAAATTAATCTAGAATATTTTTCGCACATTGATTTCTTACATGTTTTTTGTTTTTTTGTTTTTTCTGTATTCTTTTCCCTCTAACAGTTGGGTTGCCGCTTCAAATATACTTCTTAGTGGGGGCGTGAGAGTTGTGTCAGCTCTGCCATCAAATGGCTCAACGGTGTATAAAGAGAAAAGAAATGCTCTGTGGTAAATATCGAGCTTAGGATTGACAGGATTAAACGGCAAATAGTTTCCAAGATTGGTAATAACAAACTGTTTTTTCTTCACCGTTGTTCACCCTCAGCCAGGCCTTTCGGCTACTTCTCACATCTAAGAATTACTCTAAAGTAGTTATTTTTACAAAAAAAAAATAATATTTTTAAAAAAAGGGAGTTTCGATACTTTGGTTTGGAAGAAAAATTACCATCTCATAAAAAAAATGGTTGTGGTGTACTTATTTATAGGCGATAGTGTATGCTATTGATTGTTAAATGCAATTCCTTTACTAAGGGTTTGGGAAGGGTTTGATTTTGCTAAAAATGATTCAGTCCGACTGCAAAACCCTTTTTATTGAGGAGTTTGATCTTTCCGAAGAAAATATACGAAAAACAAGGCAAAAAATTCCCGTGTTAATTCCAATGGCTAAGGATTTATATTCGTTTTTAAAAACGGCAAAGAATAGGTCTGAGCGGAAATTGTCATTTAGCAGACATCTTTTGGCAGCATGCTGTGTTGGAGGTGATCAATTGAAAAAATTGGAAGAAAGTGTGAACAATGAAATAATTACATATCTTGCCTTTTGTTGGATCGTTAAGTTCAAAAGCAAGTGTGAGCGCTGCCAGACGGGAAATAAGAGACTAATTTAGCACAAACTTAAATAGTAAATTGAACTCCCCTCCAGAAACCCCTCTGAAGGGATTTCCTTAAAGTTTTCTTTAGGCATACTAAGGGCTTAATGCTTGAATTTCTAGCCCTCTGGCTCCATTGATGCGTAACACACGCATAAATAGACGGACAGACAGACAGACAGACAGACTGACAGCCTCATTTGAAACATGAAGAATCTATGCTGACAGTTTTGGCGAAGGCAAAGAATTCTCATGTGAATCCCCAAAGAGGATTGATATCATTTTCTTAAAAACAGCAAAGAATAACGGATCGATTGTCGCAAAAAAAAGATTTTCTTGGACAGTTGATTCCACCTGGGACGTCGGAAATTAACGGCCGTCGGCCACATCCGCTTGTGACACGATTTGGATGATTGATTTATCGAATGAAAGATTGTCCCATCGATTAATTGATTTGAATATATAATTTCATGCGAGAAAATACGTCCCTGTATTCCTGTCTTCGCGTCTAGGCAGGGAATCTTACCGCAGTCTATTTTGAAATCATTATTCTGTGCGTGTGTGTGTGTGCACGAGTTTGTATGTGTGTGCGCATGTGAGTGTATAGTGGTGTAAATCAGATGTCTATTAGATCGATTCATCTCGCCGTAATTGATTGGTCTGTAAACTGAGCAATCGCCACTGCACTGAGTTTGGTTCTCACTGAGTGACCAACACATGTAACTCTGTAATAGACCAACTCCTAGCTAACTTTATATAGAGAGAGAGACAGACAGACAGACAGAGGGGAGAGAGATGGGGGGATAGAGAGAGGGAGAGAGAGTTACTCTACCGTGTTTTAATGGTTAGCAAGCTAATCAATTACTAATATAGTGATTTCGTTCCTCACTAAGTGCCCTATGCTTTGGGCCACACAAGTATTACTAGACTGAAGCTAGTTCAACGGAAGGATACAATCCTTTGATTCCCAGTGAGAATTGAACTCATTACATCAGTTACTGTCTGCAGGAGTGACTCGATGACCACGATTCTATAACTAGGTACCCTTATACTAAGCTTGGTTTTGCTCAGTACAGAAGTCACAAGTATAATGCACCCAGTGAGGATCGATCCCATTGCAGTCGTGATCAGAATTCTTTCTAAGCTGATTGGTTGTGCAACCGCTCACAAGAAAAATGTCTAGCCAAAAAGAAATTGATGCCACGCACGAATCCTGAAAGTGTCAGATAAACAAGAAAGAATACAATAATAAAAGTACGTGGCCAATAAAAGCAATTGTCATATGTCTTTTTGCTTGAAGTAACATTATTGGATTGCAGGTTTATGCACTGATTATAGGATAAGATGAGTTCAAATAGATGCAGAGAGAAAAATATGGGCTTAAATAATAGTGAATAAATAATAAAGATCAATACACCCGATAAATCATTTCTTTTTTATACACTTTTTGTTATAAGTAACTGACGCCTATTTCATAAACGTTAGAAAAAAAATCAAAGATTGCCTCAACAGTAAAAATGTTATAAAGTCTTTTAGCGGTACAAGATTTTAACATCACTGCAATTAACGGACGTATACCTAAATCATGGAAAAGTTTAAGAACAAATTTTGAATTTGTTTGTTTTTGGTGGTTGTTTTTATGGTCAAAAATAAATCCTGAAAGCTTTTTCGACTGATATTTCTCAAAAGGAAATTCGCCTGAAAATATTTGAACGTATCCGTGTGCTGTGTGTGAATGTTTGAAATGAACCCAAAATGTTGTTGGTCACGGTGAAGTAAGTCACGAAGAAGGACCACATGCTGTAAATTACGTGCGTGATTATGGGAGATCAACCACATTTGGAAATGTGGTATATTTAAAACAGTTTAAGTGCGAAAAACAAATTATTTCTGTGTGCACCGTGCCGGTTTCTTGTTTTCTGCACACCCCATCTATTCAGAGTCCCTCAGGCTTTTTGGTCCTACAAAAGCCATAAGTAATAGAGAGAATATTACTGACTAGTTTACTAACCACTGCGCCTCGACGATATGTTTTTTTGGGGGGGTTCAAAACTGAAGCTACAAGAAGGGGATACCCAGTGAGGGTTGAATTCAATGCAGTGATAAGTTTTGAAGACTCATTTGCAGACCACTGTTCTATGGTGAGGTGCCTTCCACGATGAGGTGCCTGCTAAGCTTAGCTTAGTCTGACACATGTGTGCCGCATCCAGTGAGGCTCCAATTCACTATAATAGTAATAGTCTTCAAGACTCGCTTTTTAACCATAATTTCATGTCGAAGTACCCTAATAGATACTTACTTAGGGAATTGTGGCAAATCCTGGGGAAGGTCTATTTCCAACGACGGACGCTAAAAGACTGATGATGATGATGATGATGATGATGAGCCCAGGTTTGGTCCAAAGCCACAACTCGAGTATGGGACATCCGGTGAGGATTGAACTCGGTACTCCATGGTAATATCAGTTTACTAAATATAACCCGAAGACGAGATGGCCATCGTTTAGTTTGGATTTGGCACAAGGCTGACTAGTTCCATAGTAAAGCTAGGAGGTTACCAGTCTTATTAGCAGTATGTTGCTGGGTGCTAGGTTATTAAGCATGCATTTCTCGTATTGTATCCGTCTTTGTTCTCCGTTTGTACACGTTACGTACACAGTGCACGAACAATTGTAGGTAGTACCCACTTCCGGCTTGCATGGTAAGTTGATTTTTGTTCAGCACCTGGTATTTCCCAATGGTCTCCCATCTAGGCCCTGTCCAAGCTCGATGTTGCTTAACTTCGGTGATGTTATGAGAACCAGTTAATCCAATGTGATTAGATGGTAACGTCTTAGCTAATATGAGATATTCCACAATCCTGATCGAATACTTTGCAAAGATGCATTAAGTACCATTTTTGAAATCTTTGGTAAGAGTCAGCGCTGGATTGAACCGTGGCCTACAGAACTGGGTGTGAGCACTCTACCTTTGGGGCACGGGGATCATAGTATTTTTTTTGTAGTATTAATCTGTACTTTTATCCATTTCTCAGCCGATAATTACACAGCCCAATTTCAACAAGAATTCCTCGCCTGGTAGACTCCACCAACCTCAGTTTCTGATATGTATGTCCCGTCCTGATAGGATAGCGAATTTCCCGAACATTTATTAATCAGGATCGGACACCAGATCCAAGATCGATTAATCTATAATCTTCATCAAGGGAACCTACATTGTCCCCCAAAGGTAAAAGAAGAAAAATCAATTGAAATCAGTAATATCGAATCCTGTAACATTGATACCGAAATAACAAAGATGAATATAGCTATCCAGACATATCAGTGCAAAAGCTTTTTCTCTGACGACTAGAAATAGGACTGAGATTATGTTACATTTACTTTAACTAGTAGACCTCGTCGAAAAGTCTACGATGTATCATAGCAATTTATAGAGTTTTAATAATACAAGGAAAAACAGTTTTATTTACGTTATTCAGTAGCGTAATGGCATTCCTTTATCCCTATACGAAATTGTTGATACTATATCATCGGCATCATCAGCAGCCTTTTAGCATTCGTCGTTGGACATAGACATTCCCCAGGATTTATCAGACCTCCCTACCATGAGCGTCACGAAGTAAATACTTTCTTAACCTGTATAGTTCGTCACTATGTCTTTTATTTTTTCCGGTCGCAGTTATGCATATGATCCGTGGGATATCCCTGAATCTATTTTTATCTGATATACTGTGCTGTTTCGTGATCTCCCCATGCCATGTCAAGCATGATTTTTTTCATCTGTACGTTGCATGGTTCTCAGTCTGTAAACCAGTCTTTTTATTAGATCCCATGATTCAGCTCTATACGTAACTATCGGGGGAATTCATCGGTTATAGACCCTTCTTTCGAAAACTAAGGTGTTTTCTAGTTCTTAAAGGTTGAGCTTGCTCTATCAGGAACTTGCTATTCTAGAGCGATTCTTTGCTCGATTTCTTTTGAGGGTTTCATAGAGATTCGTTGTCCTAGGTAGATCTGGTGGACTTTTTTTCATATCTGTGTTTTTGATATTTGATATAATAAAAATTATTCTCAGCTTTCAGTAATTCATGTACTTTTGCTTTGCTCTTCTATTTATACCAATGTTTTCTTCATATCTAAGGTCTCTGAAAAGTTCCTATATGTTTTTTATTCGAAAAAAAATCTAAAGTAGGAAGAGGTGCCCGTCTCTTTTTTTTTTAAGTAACATGGAAGATCTTATGAAATATAATGTCTGTGATCTTGAAGAAAATCATAATCATTCAAATGGTTATTTGGACAACTGAACTTATTTTCATGTTTCTTTGGTTCTTACTAAAACATTTTATAGGATCCCTCTTTAGACCTAAGTGCACAATATTTATGGAAGATACCGCTTGTATTTTATAGAAGATTCATCAGCATAGCAAGGGTTGTTTGGACGATTGTGAATCTTCATGTTATTTTAGTTGTCTCGGCAGTGTTTCTGCTGACCAATTTTATAGCTTTTTTCAAATATCCACTCTGAAAGGAAAGTGCAAGGTGAGGGAAAAGAGGGAGTTTTATTTTGCATCTTTGACTATAAAACCTGACCAGAGCTATAAGTCCGAAAAATATCCAGCCGTTTAATATGAACGAAAAAAAATGTCCTACTTATTGCAACGGTGCCTTAATCCCTTCCAATTTTGAAAACAGTCGAAAAAGTCCTCTTTTGAGATTGCAATCAACTGCCTCATAGCATTCGGCTTGTCATCTAAAACTATTTTCTTTTCAAGGCCGAAAAAGTCGCAGGGCGCTTAATCTGGACTGTAGAAGAACTGACTCGGGTGATGCAAAGATAAAAACTGTACAAGACGTGAATAACGGATAAGTTTGGTCATTGTGAATGCCACAGTCACAAAGTGCACAAGTTTACTTAGTGATGTCTCGCTTCCGAATGAGTAACCCCATAGGAGAATGTCTGTTCACGGATGCACAGCAAGGTTCCGTCTTTTCAATGCCTCGCAACTAGTTCTGAGGATATTCAAAATATCGAAATACTTCCCAGGCATACTTTGTATTTTCTCCTCTAATTACTTTCTTCTTATTTCTCACTGACTTTAAAACTTTTTTATTCTTACTTTCATATTTCCCAGTTAAAATAATTGCTTCTTTCACGTCGACAAAACCGTTATCATAAATTTCTGCGAGCAATTAAAACTTCCCCCCAAGAGGCTGATCTATCAATATTTATAATTAACGAACAAAATTAATAACAGAAAATGCATTGAAAATTTTTTAAATTTTGGTCAAAATGTAAGATGTGCATTATTTTTAGTTGGTTTTAGTGGTAAATTTCACAACAGAGGTGGTTATAACTGGGTTTAGTGTTTGCAAGTCTCAACTATATCTCTGGCATTTTGGCTAACTTCAAGTGAGGTCTAAATGGTTTCAGTTCTTCTTTGGATTTCTATCGTTTTGGGGCTTCCCGTGAGTGTTTTTTTTAACTGCTCCCTGTGCTCCAATGATAATGGGCACGACCTTCTTCAATTATCGACGCTATAATCTTGCTTGATGAAAAGATAGAGCAGAAGAAAGATAACAGAAAGTATGCATCAGAAAATATTTGTGCACCCTTCATTGTTTTATTTTTTAATTCGATATGAAATTACTCTACTCTAGGATCTTTTTAAAACATGGACAGTGAACAAACATTGGAAGGGATAAGTGACAGTATACGAAAATTCAGGCATAGGATGAGAGAAGAACAGAGACAGGAGATAATGGATAATGTCCACGGGTATAGCTACTTATTATTATTATTATTATTATTATTATTATTATTATTATTATTATTATTATTATTATTATCATCATCATCATCATCATCATCATCATCATCATCATTATTATTATTATTATTATTATTATTATTATTATTATTATTATTATTATTATTATTATTATGTCCAGAATTCTTTTGGTCTTTTATTCACCCGAGAGAACTATCGCAATAAATAGTAGTGCTGATTGACGTCTTACGCTAGTAAGATCTGATAGCTTTCTTTAAAGATCAGGGAATAGCGAGTCTTCTTGGTATCAACTTAGCATCAATTTACATTGCAAATTTAAATTGAACCACCAACTAAAAACCTGCGTAGGGGGGAATTTTATTCAGTGTTGTTTCTAAATATAATAAAGAGTAAATGTTGAAAATGTCAGCCCACTAGCTCCACTAGTGCGACCTGTATGCATGATACATACATACATAGCCAGCCAGCTAGCCAAAACCAACTTGAATACTGAAGAAACCTATTTTGACTGTTTGGACAATAGTTACGTTTGAATTATATCGGCTAGGATGTAGAGTAAGGCACAGGTATACCGGAAAGACTGATGTCAGGAACACATCGCTATCATGTCACGTGAACTTGGATGACTTCACGTGATGTGATAGCGATGAGGGGTTAATCAGTGGTAGGAATTCACTCTTGTGTCACCTAACCTCATGGGATTTTTAAGAACTCCATGTTTTCTAACCCTTTGAAACAGAAGTTCTTCAATGTCTTGATTAGAAGGAAACACAACCTCGGACAACCGTGCACTCTGCAAATGGCTGCAGAAGAAGAATGTTCGGAAATGTATGACGTGAAGTTACATGTGCTGACCAACACAGACCCGTGATAGCACATGACTTTAAAACGTGACAGCAGTGTGGCTCCTAGCAATTCAAAAAAAGCGTTAAAACAGCATGCACACTTCTAATGCTCACATGAAATCACATGATAGCAGTGTGTTTCCGGCTTTACGGTCATTTGAATTCTACTGAAAGCCACCAATTACTACACGTGAAAGCTCGACGAGTACAACAATATCAATAACGTCTAGTTAGTGACTCAATAGAGACCGTCACGTGACCAATGACTTCTGCCAAGATATTGAAAAGGGGATGATCAATTAATAAGTGACTGCTTTCGCCTTTTTTTGACAGGTGATCACTAAGAATTCTAAAATTTAAAAAAAAAACATCATTACACCAATTGAGGGATTAATTTTGCATAAACTCACAACGCAGATTGAACCCCCACTAAAAACCTAATTAAACGATTTTTTTCATCATAATAAGAAATGAACGTTTACATTTTCAGACCTATAGCTCCATCAATCTACCTTATACATACCGAACCAGCCAGCCAGCCAGCCAGATCAGCTTAAAACCTGAAGAAACCCATCTTGACAGTTTTGATGACTGATTTGATTGACTGTTTCTAATGAAATACTAAGGAAATTGCTGGAATTTGAATAAACTTGCTGTCACTCGATATCCAGCGGAAGCCGCAAGTTACGACTGATTTGGGAGGTCAATGAGTGCTATAGTAATTGTCGAACATCGAGGAGAGTGCTGGAGAATTGAAGAGATTTGCTCGTTTAAAAACTCAATTCAAAAATTTATACTAGTCATTTTTACTTTCGAAATGAAGTTATCAAAGTTCGAAAAGGATAACAATAAAAAAAATAATCTTACAAATTGTCGTTTTTATCTTTTAGTAATAGCTTTTTCGCTTTCCCATTTGTTTGTTTTTTTTTTCTCTTTTTTTTTAATCTTCCACTTGTACTCGAGATGTAGTGGGGAGGTGGGGACGTTGGTCGGGTCATTCCGTGCATTCGATTCAATCTTCCATTATTTTACTGAGCAATGTATCATAATCCACTTCCAGCTTGCGAAGCCCGTTAAAGCTTCACCAGAGACCCGTTAACTGTGCCTTTCGGGAACACGTCCTCTATTCTGTCAGTTGCCAGACTTTCACGACACTGGACGAGGGGTCAGATTTTCCAGGTTTGATTTCAGAGTTGTCCGTCTCCTAGATTAGTTGTTATCCAAGCTTGTAGAGCCCAGGCTACTCTGCTGTCGACCCATATTAGATGTAGAGTAAGAAATAGAGATTGATTCATACATTTCCCAAGCGAATCAGTGAATAATGGACGTAAACACATCTGGTGTTTGACTTCAGCTTGCAGATTCTGTTCTCTGCTGCTAACCGTTAAGCTACGTGCACTTTCTTTTGTCAAACTCCTGCTACAGAGTTTTTACTTTATTTTCGTATGTAACAACAATGATAGATGACAATGATCGAAAGAAATAATGTTACAAGTTTGAGTTACTGGGTTGTTGTTTTTTTTAATCTTTTACTTGTTCTCAATCCAAAACCAGTGACGTCATACACGAATAAAAGTGATACATGCAAAAATTATTGGGGTGTTCACTCTCATTTCTAAAACTGATCTCAGGTCAATTTATTTTTCTAAAGTTTCCAAAACCCATTTACAGGAATTTCAAACGAAGGAGTTTGGGAATGATATAGTATGGAGAAATGAATTCTGTTTTGTTTACTTATTGGACTTTAATGAAGCTAGGGAGTTTGACCCTAGCGCAGCCAGGCTTGTTGAAAAACTGTAACCACTAAGTGACGACAGGTTTTAATATTTCATATGTCCATGGGTATGTGGTGCTGTTTGCGAGTCCAAGCGCTCTTGGCCATACAATTTTGTCTGCAGACTTGGAAATTTGCATCACTACTCCACTACAGATCTTTCTTCTTTTTTTTTTCAAGCTCTTCTCCTTCTAAGAAGAGCTTATCTTAACGGGTCTTTCAATAATATCTAAATTCACCAGAATTTAAATGTTTTGTAACTTTGTTTGTTTGTTGTTGTTGTTGTTGTTGTTGTTGTTGTTGTTGTTGTTGTTTTTGTTTTGTTTTATTTTTACTATATTTTAAATGCTTTCCACTGGAAAACGCCAGTGATGTCATAAATATAATTCATTCTGACCACATTTATTCTTCGATGGAATTCTTTTGCATGATTTCAAATTTTGACGCTACGGTTGTTCAATTATTGACTGAGAGAAAGTCTGTTTTATTTTTGTAATTACTTCTAATCTAATCTTTTTCATTTAACCTTGTTTAAATGCTCAAATTTCGTTCTTTCACAGTCCTTTAATTAATGGTTTTTGGTGTTACACTTGTTCGACTTTTCCTTCGTTCATTCCTCCCTCCCCCTCCACCTCCCCTCTTTTTCGTTTCCGTATTAGAAACCGTCAAGAAAAACTGTCACCTAAACTGTCAGCAGAGGTTTCTTCAGTTTTCAAGTTGCTCCGGCTGGTTCAATGTCTATGCTGATACTGCGCGTACATGCCCCACAAAATGGAGCTTGAGGGCTGGAAAGTGTAACATTTACTCCTCATTATGTCTAGTAGAAACTATGTATTATGTTGTGTTTTTTGAAAAATTCCCCCTCTTTTTCCGAATTTTTAACTGATCTCCCTTAACACGACATGCTGCTAAAAGGATACGGTTTCCATTAAGTCACTAAACAGACTACTTTTCTTTTTCTTCGATTCTTTATCTGACTTTCTTTTCCTCCAACCACTCCTTTTATCCCTCCTTTACTCTTCTGTTCTTTTTCTCTTACTTTGTTATCTTCCCCTTCATTTCACTCCTTCTTTTCCTTCTTCTCCTCTCTTCTTCGTTTCTTTCTTTCAATCCTTCTCCCTCTTCTATTATCTGCTCTTCTTCTTCTTCTGTTTCTTTCTCCGTTACACTCCTAATCTCCTATCATCCCTTTCTCCTACTTTTTCATTGTCTTTTTCTTTTTTTCCTTCTTCATCTTCCTTTCTTCTACGATTTTCATTCTTCTTTTTTTCTTTCTTTTGTCTCCATCTTCCTCTTTATAGTCACCCCTTCCCTCTATGACTTTCCTTCTTCTCTTTTTTTTTTCTTTATCTCTATCTCTTTTGTGGTTTCTCCTCGTGAGTTCCTTTCTCTTCCTCTTCCTCCTCCAACTCGCAGACGTTCTCGTTCGTCTTTCGATTCCTTCTCTCCAATCCAATCGATGATTCTTACAAGGCATCAAATCCTGATTATTCAAGAGTGATCCGATATTGTCTTCTGAAAGAACCGAACGGAAATCGTTTAAATATTCTGCATCAAGAATCACAGGATTCATTAAAATCTTCCCTCCAATCCTGAACTCAGAGAAACTATCGTTCACGAATTCAGGTTCCCATAAGATGCAGAATCTGAACAGTATTCTGGCATACTTCCCATGCATGGATTACAGCCATTAATAATGAATATGGTAGTGCATCGATATTCGATGACGGTGATCGTTTAAAAGATTTGACAATTATACTGAATCTTCTCCAAACATGTGACGCCTTTACACGTTGATGGATCACCAGAGATCATTCGCGAAATGGTGACCGACAGAAAATAAGATGGCGTGACGATTTTGAAAGGTTCAGTCGATATTGGTGCAGAGATGCCTGCGATAGAGAGATCTGGTGAATCTTGGGAAAGGTCTATGTCCAACGATGGACGTTAAAAAGATGATAATGATGATGATGATGATGATGATGATGATGATGATGATGATGATGATGATGATGATGATGAAAAGGATTAAGATGGAGATGATGATGATGAATCTCCTCATTTACTATAAATAAAGCATCCTATTATTTCTCTTCGACGATGTATTCAACGCCATAAATATCATAGGTTTTACAATTACCAAAAGGAAGTGCTCATGGTGAGTTCTTTGCAATAGGGTCTTCTTGATAACAATAACTGGCTGATTGCATAAGATGGAGGACTTATGGAGAAAGCTACTTATTATGATCACTTTAAAAAAGATATTGTAGTTGTCGAATTTTGATAACAATAAACGACTGATAATATCATCCGTGATTATAATAAGCGGCTTCCTCTGAACTACATTGGATGAAAGAGAAACGTTTCTGCGTTTTTTTTTTCCTTTCACTGGTGTGTTTTGACGAGGAGTATCACCGAAGCAGCAACTCAAAATATGCTTCTGATGCTAATTAATATAATAATTTAATTTTGGTGCTCAACTTTCAAAAATGGTTATATCTGGGTTACTGCAAATGCAAATTTTGTTTTTTATTGGAATCAGTTTAAATTTGCTTCTTTTTGCATTTTCGAATAACGATTCATTCTCAGTTTTAACTTGAACTTTTATTAGGTGTGCACTGACTGACATCTAAAGGTTAATTCAGTAAAACTGAAAGTGATAAATTTGGAACTTGATTCAGAACTACAAAATGATTATCATTTCTCCTAATAGAAAAGTATGTCTGCCTAGAAAATCAACTTTTGAAATCTTGGCTCTTAGCTACGCTCAGACTCTGACTTCGGATATCGCAGATGTGATTATCAAACGACAATAGCAATAAATAAAAAGATGGCTTAATAATTTTATATGAGCGTGTGTTTGCTTGTATGTCTGTCTGGATGGAAATGAGTTTGTCAGCTTGTGAGTGTGTTTCTGCCTTAGTTCCAGTGCTCTTGGTCATACCGTTTTGCCTACAGACTTGAAAATTGGCATCAGTACTCCACTGAACGAAATGTTTTTGTTTTTTGAAAAAAATTCCCCATTAATCCTTTGGAATGTCTTTTTTAGTCTATTCTAGTCGTTTTCCAGTGGAAAATGCTAGTAATGTCATCAACAGAATTTATTCTGACCATATTTATATATCGAAACCGTCAAACAAAACTGTCACCATACGAAAAAAATTTTTTTGTTTTCCAAAATAGGCCTATACATTGATCTTTAGTGGATTGACAGTTCAATTTGCAATATAAGTTTATGCCAAATTATTTTTTAATGATCACTGCCCACCAAAAGATAAGCGAAGTATCTTACCCGTTATCAATCTTTTTTAATTTTTTTCAATTGATCACCCCCAACACAGCATGGTGCCAAAAGACGTTGGTCATGTGACGGTTCCTATTGCGTAATCTGTTTCTCTTTTTCCCTCTTCCTATCATTTCTTTTCATTTCTGTCTATAACTCTTCCTCTCTCTCTCTGTCTCTCTCTCTCCCTCTTACAATCTCTCGTTCTTTCTCCCTTTTCCTATGTACCAAGTTCTTTGCATTCCCTCCCATCGTCTCTCTTTCTCTCTCTCTTTCTCACTTCTCTTCTTTCCCCTCTCCTCTCTCTATGTAAAATCCCACGCCCTTCATCCATCTCTCTTTCCCTTCTTTTCAGTTTCCTCCTATTTCTATCTCCCCCTTTTCTTTTTTATTATTATTATTATTATACAGTTAAAAACATTTTAGTAATTCGTTTAATTAAAGCCTTTTTTTTTTTTCAAGGAGAGATTTTCGACTGCCTGTGCTGTCGGCCTGCCGCGAGCGAGTCGGTCGGTGGAACAATTGGATTCTATCTTTGGCTTTTCTGTCTTGTAGCATCATTGTCAATAGAGATCGTCGGGTGGAATTAGTGGAAGGTAAAAATAATTGTCGGCAGAGGGCGAACAAGACAGACAGAGAGAGAAAGAGAGAGAGAGGGGGGGTGAAGAGATTGGGATTGGAGAAAATACCTTTTCCAGATCGAGTGAACGCTGGCCTAGAAAAAGGAAGAAGAAGAAGAAGAAGAAGAAGAAGAAGAAGAAGAAGAAGAAGAAGAAGAAGAAGAAGAAGAAGAAGAAGAAGAAGAAGAAGAAAAAGAAGAAGAAGAAGAAGAAGAATTAAGCAAAGAATGAAGAAAGAAAAGAAAAAAGAAAGGAAAGAAGAGAAAAGGAAAACTTTTCTGGGTTAAAAATGGAGAGACGAGGCACACAGCTCCTAATGCTACTACTTTAAAAGAAATTGTGACTTACACATAGGTATATGTGGGCCTCTATATACTATATATATATATGTATATATGTGTGTGTGTGTGTGTGTGTGTGTATGCATGTGTGCGTGTGTGCGTGAGTACTCGTCTATACATACTTTATTGATACATATTTGTCTATAATATACAAGTATGTGAGAGATAACCTGTTTGTATAGACTCAATTCATGTATATTTGCCTATATATATATATATGTATATATATATATAGATGTGTGTGTATGCATGAGTGCGTGCTAAGGTATTGAGAAGTGCTTATATCAGAAGGTTCGTATTTGTATCATATATTTGTACTTACATACCTATAAATGTATGTATATACGTATATATATATTTATTCATACAAAAAGTATTTGAACCCACACTCATTACCATGGAATACAATGTGAACAATAATTTTCATTTACATCCTGGGATACAAATAACCATTACTTATCATAATGTCGACATAAGACCAACGATATATACGTAAAAAATACGTCTATACCAGTAGTTCTGAGACTAAGAGAACACGTGAATAGAACCAGCCAGCGATCAAAGGAGAGAAGGAATGAGTTATTTTGAAAACTGTCTACAGTCAGAGTCCTGGTAACTCAATTTGTTAGCTCAGACCTGGGATGCTCCGCAGTAATTGGTATGGGTTCAAATCCCACTTACAGCTCATTTCTTCATTTTCATATCATCGCCATTGTTTTGCTTCCGTCAGTGATTCTGTTCGAGCAAAATTTAGTTCCTAAAACTGACTTTTCTCATACACACAGCTATATATAAATATGCAAGCAGATTTTACTTTAGACAGAATGTATTACCCACTAATTCTAAAGAGATGGGTACACAACCATGCATCCTCCCGATAGTCACCTATGGAGCTGTAACATGGAACCTAACCAAAAGATTGACCCTCACACTGAAATCCCATGCAACGTGCACAAGAGAGGGTCATATTGACATCACATGGAGAGATCACAAGACAGTATAGAAAAACAGGAGTCTGAAATATCATAGAAACCATAAGAAAACTCAATTGGCCATCTTGAAAGAATGACCAATAACTGATGAACATCATGACAGACAAGGTGAATACCTAGTGACCATATGTGAAAATGTTGCCCGCAAAATATGAAATTGGATGATGATCTTGACAAAAAAGAATTGGCTCAGCGATGCACATGATAAGGAGGTCTGTCAGATCATGGGAAAGACACGAATAGGCTTCTGCTGCAGATGATGATGATGATGATGATGATGATGATGATATTTCTTCACTCATTTATATATATATATATATATATATATATATATATATATATATATATATATATATATATATATATATATATATGCATATATATATATATATATATATATTTATGACATTAGTTCGAATTCAGGATGGGACTGTTTTCTCCTTAACGTTAATACACATTGGAAAGGCATGGATCTACTCCCTTGCGCTTTGTCCGATCACCAAATATCTTATTACTGGCATGTCGCAGTTGTCACCGGATAAGATATTAGTCGAGCAAGTACTTGAGAAAAACACTCTCCTGTGAGTACCATCCAGGCAGTAATGACAGTTGAAAGTTGTTACATCTCTTGTGAACTTTGACAAGTGTGCAACATACTCATATCTCACGTCTTCAACCAGTAGATATATATGATCTTAGATGTGGAAATTGAATATTCCACAAACTCTTTGTACAGACTGCTCTTTACAGGTTCTGCTGCTATAAACACTAAAATGAGGCGTGACTCCCTATCTTCAAAATTCTCACTTTTAACTAGGCTTGAGAATTAACTACAGATGCCCGATGCAGACAAAAGTTGATGAATAATCCATTGTATTCGATAGATAGATAGATAGATAGATAGATAGATAGATAGATAGATAGATAGATAGATAGGTAGATAGATAGATAGATAGATAGATAGATAGATATGAACAGACAAATAAAATAAGGGATAGTTTTTATGAAAAGGTAAATATATCCATTTCTCTGTATCTATACGCAGTGACAAAGTATAGAAAAACGCAAAAAAATATTCACCCACCAATCAAGAAAGAAAACTGAGATAAATAGATAGATCCACTTATAGGTAACCTACTCCCTGCTGAACACGACGCTGGGACAACCGAGAAACCCAAATGATTGTAATATAAGGTGTAAAAATACTACAGGAAGGACACGAGACCCCTCCAGATCGATTTGAATAAAACGGCGCTAAAAATACCAAAAATTGTCGTTATTTTCCTCATTCTTAAAAGGTGCAGTCGCGGTTGGTGTATTAAAGCTACTATAGCAATTAGAAGTGCAACAAAAACATTGCTGACTTGAAATCAACTGACGTGAGAAAAGAATCGAAGTCGTATGAAAAGTAAAGAAAGAAATCTCAATAATCACTGTATGTGGTTTAGTCAGACTTTTTTTTCTCTCGTCTCTGTTGTTTGTTTTGGCACAACATTTCGGCCGCGAACCCCTCCAGCCTTCCTTGGGTGTCTATTGTGTTCTGGAATGTCAGATCCGGCTCCTCAGGAGCACGTGCCTCCCATTCACATATATTCCACGTCCAGTTTTTGTATCTCTGGATTTAGAGGGATTGTCTCCCACTGACCGCTGCGTTGACCTCGCAATCTCCTATCGATCTTCAAATAGTCCTTGAAGATAAAGATGGTAATGATGACGTGGAAAAGAATAATGAAGTCTTGGACGGAGAGGGGAAGAAATTCAGGTGAACAGGATTTTTTTTTTTTTTTTGAATTGAGAGATAAAATGAACTAAACAAAATAATGCCGAAGGTTTATCAAAATTCAGATTATGGAGAGGAAGATGATTAGCATCAGAAGTTATCTTCCTGGTCTTGGACAACCGTAGCCATCAGGTACGACAAAAGACTGGACAACCATAGCCATCGAAAGATGGCAAAGGGTTCTATAATTTTCATGTCTACGTGTGTTAATGTGTATGTGTTTTTAGTATGTTTGATTTCTTCTTGCCATACTGTTTTGTCAACAGGCTTGCATCAGTACTCCACTACACACCTTCCAAAAAAGTATTTTTGATTTATGGGGGAAAACGCGTTTTTTAATTTTCCTATACCTTTTTATGTAGAGTTTATCGATAACATCTAGATTTTACCGAATCTTCGTGTTTTGTAAGTTTTATCGACTCTATTTTAGATGTTTTCCAGTGAGAATAAAATCTAGATTCTCCAGAACCTAAAAGTTTCTTGACATTTTACTATATTTTACAAGGTGTTTTTTTTTTCGGTGGAAAACGCCAGTAATGTCGTAGATTTATTCTAATCATATTTATCCTTTGGTGGAATCTTTTGACATGACTTCAGATTTTGACGCTACGGCTGTTCAATCATACTGGCTTCTGTCAAGGTTCCAGTGCGTTCAACCACAGTGAGTAATATAAAGGAAAGTTCCATGCATAAGAACGTATGGTTAAATGATGTCAATTATCAGCTAGCTTTATTCTTTGAATCCCACACTTGATACCACGTGTCACATTGAACTAGCAATAGAATTTTTTTAAATAAATGAATATTAATTATAAGTATAGAAAGCTTTCAAGGGAGCATGTTCAACCTCCTAGAACAAGAAAATCCAATTAATGCCCGAATAAAGAAGGATATACAACCAATGCATCCAACCGATTGTCATTTATAGAGCTGAAACATAGAAACCTGATTAGAAGAATGACCCTCACACTGAGAACCATGCAAAACATGTTAGAAAGAAAACGAGTGTCCGAGATATCATAAAATCCATTAGAAAACTATAACGGCGATAAGCTGACCATGTTGCAAGTATGTCAGACAAACACTGGACATCACAGCTCACAATATTGACCCCCAGAGATGACATGCAGAATCGTGGCCGGCAGGATATGAGATGGAGTGATAAACTAGACAAGCTCAGAAAGAATTGACTCTGCAACACCCATGATAGAGAGGCCTGGCAAATCTTGGTGAAGGTCTATGTCCAACGACGGACGCTAAAAATGATGATGATGATGATGATGATCAAATAACTTATTTTTGGATGTTGAAAACGATTTGATTTTATGAATACATATGCTTGTGTTCATAAAGGCTATTCGAAGATGCATTAACAGATCGATGATACTTCACGAATTCTACATTATGGATAATTAAGTAATAGAATTATTCCTATTTTAGCAGTATATATTCATATATATATATATATATCAATATATATATATATCTATCAATATATATATATATATATATATATATATATATATATATATATATATATATATATATATATATATATACATATATCATGTGCATGCGTATGTGTGTGCTTATATATTCACATATACTTATATAGGTATAAATGTATGAGTATGTGTCAGTTGGAAAATGTTATTTAAGTAGATATTTATTATTTTATACATTTGAATATACAATGGTATATTGCGTAGCCTATGGATACAAGCGTGCATGTTTGTGTGTGTGTTTCTGCATATTTTGTATATGATATGAATTCATACATATGTAAATGTGCATGTATGTGCTCGTGAATTAATGCATGTAAATTATGTAGTTATATGTGTGCATGTGTGAAGCTGGGTAGGTAGATAGATAGACTGTCAGGTAGGTAGGTAGGCTAGTTGGGTATGCACATCGTATCCGAGGTCAGTCGGGAAAGTATTCAGCGATATATCAACTAAAAATAGCCTACCTAGGGTAATGGCGCATTTGTCCACTCCGAAGTAACCTTCTTAGGACTTCACATACTCATTCCATCGTCCTTCTCACTTTTCAGAATAGTTTGCTGAGTCTTCTTTCAAGATCTCCATCATCTGCTGTGGGGATTTTTCCTTAATCACGTAC